>JAPFFP010000012.1:17312750-17347501 GCA_026153255.1 Solanum medicagineum
TACGCAGACCTTACCACTACCATAAAAGTAGAGAGGCTGTTTCCTGGGAACCCTCATCTCAAAACCCGTAAGCAGAATGCTAAACTTTATCATGGCAATTAAAATGAAATGGAGAAAGTAATTAATATAAATATTCACATTAATTAATGTGTAGAATTAGGTGTTTGAAACTGATTAGGAAAATAAGAGATTTTATAAATTTTTTTCTATTAAAATGAGAAGTAAACGTGAAAATCTATTTTTGAAATAATATTATTTTTGTGCGGCTGTTTTAGTGTAATTTCGATGCTGTTTTGAGGCTCTTCTGGTCCAATTTTAGTGCTTTTTTTTGGGTACTTTTCTGATGCTACGTTGATGCAATTTTAGTGACGTTTTAGTGTGAATGATCTAAGTGCAACTCTTTTTTGTGCAATTCTAGTGCTGTTTTGATGCATTTGTGGCACTACTTTAGTGTATTTCTGCTACAATTTTAGTTTTGTTTGTGATGAAGCATAGATGTTAAAGTACTATGCCTCGTTTTGATGATTTGGCAAATCTTTTGAGGATCTAATTCTTAGGAATAATTAGGCTGGAAGTTGATTATCAGGAAAGACTTTCTTTTATGTGTTTTGTTATCATTAAAAAAGAGGAAAATATTTTAGTTTGGGTCTTGATGAGTTAACAAACTAAAAAGCAAAGGGACTTGATCAACAGACCTGATCAAGGGTTTTGGTTCTCGAAATTTTTGACACGCAGACAAGTCAATGGTATACAATTTAAAGCTGCAGTGGTTGGTGGGCATCACAGTAGAAGCACAGAAACATCAGCAGATGCGCAGAAAGATCAGCAGACCTCGACCAATAGTGTGACTTTTAGTTTTTTATTTTCTTATAGAGAGAAACTATTGACAAAAAACAAATACTTTTTGTAAATCAAGATATCCAAAGCAAAAGACATTCAGTGGAAAAAGAAACATTGTTCATACTTAATAGGGACCTGATCTAGCATAGCAACATCTACAATTGAGTTTTGAGTTTTGTGTCTTACGTTCTTATATTGTAAATATATTCCTGAGTTATAAAGGATAGAGATAATTTTCTTGTTTAAATTTATGAGTAGGATTAACTAGACTTAAGGGAAAATTGCAGGACTATACATTTTTAGATTCAATTTTATTTTTATGTATCAATCTCTAAAAATATTTGCACTTTTATCAAATTTTATATCACTTCTTTAGCCACTATTACCAAACTATGCCACAATCATTATATATTGTGGAAAAAAAATTAAAAACAAAAACAAAGACTAAAGATTTGACATAAAGTTTGATAAAAGTGTAAATATTTTTATAGGTTGACACATAAAAATAAAATTGGATCTAAAAATGTATAATCTTACAATTTTCCCGGATTTAATTAGTCTAATCATCTAGTATTAGTCAAACTTCTTTTCACCATTAATGTTTTGGTATTCTCTTGCATAAAGTTGCTAGGAATCAAAGTGTGTGATACTATCAATTTCGATTCATATAAATATTTTTTTAAAACCCACACCATCCAAAATATCTTTAAATTTTATTAGAGACTTTGTTTTCATGCCCAATAAATATATATATCCAAACAATAATTATAATTACCCTTGACGATGATACACTTTTTATGAAAAAAATAATAATCCCTATACAAAATATAGCCACATAAATAAATATTGAAAAAGAGAACACGTGGTTTGGATAATAGTATGACAATTTAGAATAAATAGTACTTTAGTACTTGTAAATAATATAAACAACTTCATTTGCTGCGTGATCGACATCATAATATATTTTTCTTCTTCTTTTTTAAGGCGTGCAGGACTACTCAACTTTAATAGATCTTATAGGAAATTTCTGAGAAATTATATTACCATAATTATAATTGAAAACTTCTTCTAAGCAAGCATGAAAAATGTTGAACTTTTCATAGTTAAGTTTATTTTCCATAGGAAAAGCAAGTCATGAAATACTTAAAATATATTAAAGTTGGAATATAGCACTATGTGGAACATACAAGCTGCGATTCGAAGTACCTTCTCTAAATTAATCTTATTAATAATTTTTTAAAATTCAAAATTTAATTGTTATACTACTCTATATAGTTATTTATACTCTATTAAAGATAGTATGAGAAAAAAGTAATTTGACTCGCTGAAATAGATAAGTAAAATGAAATATTTATATTTAGTATAAGGAACAAATAATATAAAAGAAAAGAATACATTGATGATTATAATACTTTTGAAACTCACCACGATCTTAAACTTACCTAATCATTTATGTGGCTACAAATAATTTTCATTAAGAAAATATTGAAATATTCAATCATCAGATAAATTGAAGCAGAAGTAATAATTAATCATGTTGCAGTGTTGCACCAATAGAGATATAGTGAAATAGTAAGTACACATTCAATGGTTGACCTAGAATTTTATCTAAAGGATGTCATAATTTGAAGAAGTAGAATCACGTAGAAGTCAAGTAAAATCATGTAAAAGTGTCAATATAATTTTTTCACGAAGGGATGTTGGTTGATATCTGTCAAGTGAATGTAGCTTCACCACCGTACTCATTCATCCTAAAAATCAGAAATTTCAAATTGAGCTTTGAAAATCAAACTATTTTTATTTTAAAGTGTTTTATATTCTCAATACGTAATATAATTTTTCGGCATAAATCTAAATAACTTGATTATTAAATAACATAAAATATATGAACCAAACCCATTCAAATTAAGTATTCAATACTTGTGCTTATATAAATTAGAATAAAGAAGTTTCTTGGAGAGTCATTTTGGACACTTCACCTGTTCACCAGCATGACAAGTAGTGACAACAACGTAGAGACAGTGCATATATGTGGTGTTAGATCTCATAATTATACTAATTATTTGTCTCATCATTCCGTACAAAAAGTACTAAAGATTCTTCTACTACGTACGTAATAACAAAGGCATAACAAATATTGGATCTCCAACAAGTATTATGAAATAACAATAACATATTCAGTATGATTCTATAAATAAACTTTGAAGCGATAAAAAATATGCAAATGTCACTTTTATTTTTATGAAGTACTTCCTCCGTTTCATTTTACATGTCGTTCTTATTATAAATATATGTTCCTTAATATATGTCATTTCACAATCAATGCATAAAATATACCATTCTACCTATTTTGCCCTTGATAATTAATGGCTTTGACTAACTAAAAGAACTAACAATTGATATTCATTTAGGATCATTAATTGAAAATATGACTACAAGAAAAGATTAAATAGGGACAAAAGGGTAAACTTACATTCTTCTTAATGCAAGTATCATTAGAAAATGTGGCATGTAAAATAAAACAGAAAAAGTAAAAGAATTTATTTCTAGTTGATCCTCAACTATCTGAATATACTTGTTTCTCAAAATTCATCTATTAAAAGAACTAGACATTACAATTTTAATTTGTATGTTGTACACCCTTGTGTCCGAGGGATATATACACAATCATATATTTACATTATATCACTATAGTTGGAAAAAATTACAATTTATAGTTACAGTTAGGGTTTTATTGTTATTTTCTCTCTCCTTTCTTCATCTCTCTCGCCTCTCTCCTCTCTCTCTCTCTCGCTGCAATCTCTTGCCAGATATACAAATACATATGTATATCAGTTGCACATATACAATTATTTGACATATATACATATTTAATTGGACAGATATATATAAAACAATTCGCCTCTCTCCACTCTCTGGCCTATCTCACTCGTCTCTCTATTCCCTCTCTCGATATCGCTTGCCTCTCTCCTCCCTCTCCCAATCTTGCTTGTCAGGTATACAAATACATATGTATATTAGTTACACATATATAATTATTTGACAGATATACACATACAATTTGACAATTAAATATGCATACACAATTCGGCTCTCTCCACTCTCTGCCCTCTCTGCTCGCTTCTCTCCTCCCTCTCTTGATCTTGCTCATCTCTCTCTTATAATATGTAGCTACAAATTGTAATTTTAGCAAACTATAGTCATTTTTGCCTTATTATATTTCAAGTACTTGCTTTTTTAAAAAAAATCCTCATAATTTTATGCTCCAAAGCTTTACAGCAACAAAAATATTTGAATCATGATGTTTTATACTATTACGAATCTTTTGGTTCAAAATAAAATTAGGATTATAATCGTACCTATTATATGTGATAGATAATACATAATACCAAGATTTTTGGTCGTATAAACTTATGCTGATATTAGCTAATACGCTAATAAATAAACAATGGATAAATGCAATTCCAAATTTATTTATTTTTACACATGGAAATTCCTATTAAATTTCCTAAATTAATTTGGTTAATTAGAGGACAAGATCTATGCTTATGGTGTTTTTCTTTTTCTTCTCATTTTTCTTGTTTTATGCCTCCTTTTAGTGGTGGAAGGAGAGTAATGGTTACTAATTACTGATCGAATTCAATAGCTTATCTAAATTTGTTATGGAATCAAAATTGAAAATATTCGTAGAATATGCAAGTTTGATTCTCTCTCTCAAACATATTTTGACTTAAGAATATTAATAACCACATCGCAATTTCCTTACCGAAAATCACAATTCTACATAATATAATTTCGTATTACATTATGTACCAATATTACATGATGAAATTCACAAATTAAAGAAAAAGAAAACTTCTGAATCTCATATTGAAGTAATTCTAACGAGTCAATTTGTTACGCTTTCTTTAGTTATAGGTAGACTCTGTATATGTATTAAAAAAATCACTAAGGATAAATAATTGATTTTGAACTCAATAAATTAAATCAAATAAATTAGGATAGAATCCTGAACTCGAACCAATAAAATTCAAATTTAGAGTCTGCCTGCATCTCTACTGGTTCTTGTTTTTCCTTGGATAGAGCAATTTAGAAAGAAACCCTCTTTTCTTGTCCTTGTTCTTCCCATTCTCCTCAATTTCTCCTTCTTTCTTCTTTGTAACAAAAACAAGTGACCTACTTTTTGTAAGACCATTAACATTTCTACCACTTCTCAAGGTATCCATGGTCTTCATCCTTCGATACGTGGGAGATGAACATGATGAAACATCAGAAGAAGAAGAAGAAGATAAAGAAGACAAAGACGATGAAGAAGAATAAGAACTTGTATTGATGATACGTGAAGTTTTTGAGAGCTTAGAGAGTTTTTCACTAAGACAGACAGAACAAACTCCCGGTGATTGTTGGTGTTTTGAGTGTTTCTTGCATATGATAATTGTGTTAGGCTTTTTTGGCTTGTTGATTTGTTGTTGTTGATGATTTTTGAAAATTCTCCATTTGTTTTCCATGTTAATGGTTTTGATTTTTGTTAATTTTGTTGGGGTTTCTTTTTTTCTTTTGGGAGGGATTATGGAGGATATAAATAGAATGAAATGTTGGTTTCGTTGATATTTCACGTGAGTTTCATAGTATGTTTCGTATAATATGAAATGTATTATTAAAAAATGATATTTTTTTGACGAGTTGTCATTTGTTGAGATTTGGAAAGGTGGCCTCAAAATGAAGAAATAGAATAAAATGGTCAATCTCTTTGGTTGGCAAGGAAAGTGGTCTAAGTAGGAATAGGTGGGTTTGTAGGTGCAAAATTATTTACATAATTAAGTTATAATATGATTTTGATATCTCTCTCTCTCTCTCTCTCTCTCTCTCTCTCTCTATATATATATATATATATATATATATATATGTAGTATATAATTTATATCATAAAATTACTATTTAGAACAAATTTTAAAGTGATAAAAAAATAAATTACAATCGTAAATCAAATATAAGATGAGATATTTTTTGAACATAAGATGATTTTGACCTCCTTGAAGTCTATTTTGATCCCTTTATGAATATCCCCATATTTAGGAAATATTTGAGATTTTGATCTCTTTAGGAATACTTCAAAATTTGAAGATATTATAGATAATTTTCAAGGGAATATAATATCATCTATGCATGAATTGAGTTTTAGAATAGAATAAAATTTGGATGTTTAAAACTGATAGTAATTGGAAAAGCTATTGTAACGTGGACTAGTCATTTTACAATCCTGCAACTGAAAAAAAGATAGTTATGGTCAAATCACGTAGGTGCAAGATTATTTTTACACGTAAGAGATTTAAACTAATTATTTTTTTATTCATTTTATAAGTGATTAAGAGATTTCATTTATTCAAAATATAAAATTTTATGACAATGATTATTTTTTAAATTATCGATTACTGAAAAGTTGTTACAAATATTTATGAATTTGCCCCCTAAAATATAAGTAGATGTAAAGTCCGTTGCAAATAAATAGAACTAACACTGTAAAATAAGATAGTCTAGTTATTATACAGAATCAAAACATCAATAGTATAAAACTTCTCCACATTATTATCAGTATACATAAATCAAATGACAAAAAGAAAAAAACTGATAAAAATGATGATTAGCCTTTTTTTCTAATAGATTATTAATTAAACAACACTAATAGTATAAATATTTCTTTACATTATCGATCAGCTTAAGTTTATATATACAGAAAAGTATCTTTAAGCATGGTCCCGTGATGAAGAGAAAAACATACTTGGTGTTTACATTGGAGCTCGACTAATCCGAATTCATATCGCATAGATTCATTCAAGAAAAGCGCTCCCTACCAAGACTTTTTTCATACATAGGACTCGAATTAGAGACTTCTGGTTAAGGAATATATATATATATATATATATATATACACACATTATTTATGCAAAAAGTTAGAATTTATATACCATGTTATTATTACTTTAATGTACATTGAGTGTGCGTTAAAATTTTTCTAATAAAATCAATTTAGAGCATTATATTTAAAAATAGATCCTATAATAAGTCAGACCCTAATATAAATATCAGATATCAAATGAAAAAATAAATACACAAAAAAATTCAAATTCCTTATCTCTACCATTTTAATTTAAATTTTTAAATGAACGTTTCAAAATCATATTTTCCTTTTTAATATTCTATATGATATCATGGTATGTTCATTGACTTTATATTATAAAATTTTATAAGATGACAAATCTATGGAACTAAGCAAAAAGTAATGTGGCGCCCTCCTCTCCCAACAAAGGCAACTCATTCAACCACTAAACTTTGTCACCCTTGAAAGTTGGCAAAGCAGTCAATAAAACCCATACACATATATAGAAATAGCAAGGAAATTGCTTTATTTATTTGGAGTTTGGAAAAAAATATATTTTTTAGTTGTATTCGGACACGTCCTTTACAAACTCAACGATGGTTATAGAATATACTTAATTTTTTCTAATTCTTATTTTATAGAGGTCCATTATCTTATCAGGATTGATAAGATAAGACCTAGTCCCCCTTTGCTTATACTTTTTCCTATTAAAGATTTTTATTTTAGTAAAAGACTGCTAGATAGACTAACAGAGTGTCTATCAGTATAAATTTGATTTATTTTTTAAAAAAAGAACATGTGCTTTACTTGTTATATTTGTCTTTACATATGAAATAAAATGTAAAAAGTTTAAAGTGAAAATATAGGCATAATACCCAAATATGCCTCCCAACTTGGTACCAGATTGCAAGTTGGAACTTAAACTTTCAACTTGCACAAATATGACCCTCAACTTGGCAATTTCTGAACAAGTAAGCACAGGTTGCTGACTTGGCTAGGCGCGTGATTTACACTCGCGATGACGTATTTTTCCATCGAATGTTGCGATGCCACATGTGTCCACGCAAGCAAAAGCTATACACGTGGATTTTGATTTTACAAGTATTACAATTTAAAAAAATAAAAAAATACAAAAGGGAAAAGACGCGTATTTTCATTCTCAGAGAGAAAATGGGAGAAGAGAACGCAGTCGAACCTTAGGGAAAGAAAATCTCGGCGTATTGATGAAATTATATCTCAATTCATGGTGGATTGAGAAGTTTCGATCTATATTTCCAACCCTGCCGCGAATTTTGCCCTTTTCCACTTAACAGAAAACCCTAATTTTTAGTATAGTTCTTAACGATTCCGACTACAAGTGACGAATTAGTGAAGTTTCATTGTAGGAAATTATCTATTTTTGCATTTTTTGTTGCTGCCGACCTTCGATTTAGTCAGGTATGTTAGATTTTTTCATTTTTGAAGTTTAATTTTTGGTTTATATTGTTGAAGTTTGTTGTTGTAATCTCAGTTTTCTTCTACAGATATAGGTCATATTATAGTTATTTTCCACCATGGTGGTCACTTCTATAAAGGTAGGTACGTTTCGAAGTCTAAAAATGTGTCTTCTCCATAGACAAGGATCACTTCTCTTTGATGGAATTGAAATTGTATGTAAAAGATATTGGGTATGATGAAGTTGATGAATTTTTACTGAAGATTCTATTACCCATAGATTTATCAAGGTAGAAAGTGACAACCAACAGTATAATTGTATCAAAGATTTATGGAGTGGGTCGAGTTTTAATATATTCTTGAAGCACGTGTATGTGGTAGATGTGGGGCCTACAACTTAGTTGGGACCATTGTCTGGTCCAAATGTTAATGCAGAGACAGAGGTAGTGTCTAGGGTTTCTTATTTAGATGATGACGTCGATGAGTTAGGTGGAATTGAACAATCTTAAGAGGAAGAAACTAGTGATTTTGATGACTATGAAGAGGATGACTTAGATGCTGTACCAGATCAAGATGATAGTGAAGTCGATGAAGAATTGAGAACTTTCAGGGAGAAACAAAGAGAACAAAAAAGAAGTGAGGGTGGAGAGGGAAGGACAAAGTCTAAGGACAAATCCACACAGGCAGAAGTTGAGCTTGGAGAGGCTGGGATAGATAAAGGTTTTGAGGGTGTTTTCACCAATAAGGCAGCCAAATATCAAGGTAAATTAGGAGGTAATGAAGAGTTTATTTCTTCATCATATGAACCTAGTGAAAATGGTGATGAACACCTTGATGTTTTAGCACAAGAAGGTGTGGATCTACGTTCAAGAAGAAAAACCAACAAATTGAGATATGATCCTTCTTCTACCATATCTTTCTTGAATTGGGTATGATTTTTGAGAGTGCTATTCAGTTTAGAAGGGTTGTTGCTGATTATGCTGTGCAAAATAAAGTTCAATTAAAGACTAAACCCAATGAACCTCATAGAGTTAGGGTGAGATGTCAAGGAAACTGTAAATGGGAAGTGTTTGCTAGTTTGGATAAAGATAGAGGGGATTTTAGTGTGAAAAAGTACTATCCTGCTCATACGTGTTTTACAAAGAACATGAACAAATTGTGCACAGCAAAAGTTTGTGGAAATGAAGTTGAGGGATAGAATAATATCTCAACCTGATATTAGGGTTCATAAGCTTCAAGAAATAATAAAAAAAGGATGGGGATTAAAGGTGGGAAGATCAATATGTTATAGGTCAAAACGGAATGTAATTTCAAAGTTCATGGGTGATTGGAAGCTTGAGTTTTCAAGACTGTTGGACTATGCTGATATGATTAAGAGTTCAAATCCGAGAACTTCTTGTTGGGTGAGAACTGACAATGAAACAGTTTCTTGCAAACACTTGTTTAAATACTTCCATGTGTGTTTTGCTGCATTGAAGAAAGGATGGTTGGAAGGCTGTAGGAAGATTATAGGCCTAGATGGTTGTTTTTTGAAGGGTGCTTGCAAAGGAGAACTATTAGTGGCTGTTGGAAGAAATGAAAACCAACAAATGTATTCAATGGCTTGGGTAGTGGTGGATCAAGAAACCAAACACTCTTGGAGTTGGTTTTTAAGATATCTGATTAAAGATTTGCATCTTGATGATGGATATGGCATAACCATCATGTCTGATATACAAAAGGTATTTATGTCATCTCATCCCAGTTTCAGTTTATCTTCTGTAAATTAAATATTCTGGTTTTCTGTACGTACACGGTTGATGTATATTTTTGAACTCTTATTTTTTTGGGCCATGAAAGGTAATTTTATACCTGCAGTACTGAGTATTTAAGGCACATAAGTCTGTAGTTGTGCTTTGAAGCATGGTTCTTGATTCTTCCTGGTGCTATATTTGGCTCCTTTTGTGCCATTCTTTATGTGTATCTGTTGTTCTTTTTTTGGATTGTTCTTTGGAGAGTTGATATTTATTTTGAATTAGATGATAACCCTTACTCTTCTAAAAAAACAGAATCATTTATGCACAGTGTTCTAAAAAGCAGAATCATTCTTTGAGTAAACTTCAGTTTCTATGTAAATTTGACTATTGACTTTGCTATAAATTATTGATAATTCATGTGTAAGATAATTGTGTATAATGTGCCCTTGTTAGAAACTAGTTTCACATGTTCTCCTTTTTGTTTTCCTAGAAATAGTTGAATATGGAATAGATGTGCCTAAGTTCTAACTATTTTGAAAGAAATGGTTGAATTGACTGTAAATGAGTTCTAACTATAAATGAGTTTCATATTTGGTACTGCTATACTAAATTTCAGTTCTATAGTTAATAGAGAGTACTGTTGCACTTCATTTCAGTTTCTGGCACTAAATTTCAGTTTCATAGTTACTCCAAAAGAAATGATTACTGCTGCATTTTAATAGAGAGTACTAGTTACTATATTTTCAGTGTTTTACTACATTTAAATGGTTTGCTACATTATAAATGGTTACTGCTGTCTTTTATAGTTTATAGAGAGTACTAGTTACTGTTGCACTAGTGTTAAAGTGCTATATTTAGGAATGTTTGCCTCTGCTGGATTTTAGTCCTTGTACTTTTGCAAAGGGATTTTAATCTCTGTACTTTTGCAGAGGAATTTTAGTGTCTGTATTTTAATATGATTGTTAGTTTGAACTGAATTGTTCTGATGTGTTTATTCTGATGTGAATTGTTCTTATGTGATTGTAAGTTCTACTAGCAGATATGCTTAAATAGAGCAATATAGAAGTTAATATTTGTGTAGTTGATCCCTTGTGATAGTTGAATAGTTAATTGAAGAAATAAATGTGATAATGCAAAGTATATGTATGTATGGCATGCCATTGTTGTTACAACCAGTATGAAACTGAGTGCACGACTGACTTTTCTTTCTTTCTTGTAGGGACTTGAGTCAGTTGTTGCTGAGTTACTCCCTTTTGCTGAAAGAAGAATGTGTGCAAGACACATTTGGGCAAACTGGCAAAAAAAATGGAGAGGTGAAGAGAGGAGAAAAGCATTTTGGAGATGTGGCAAAGCTAGTTTTGAGGTAAAATTGAAAGATGAGTTTACATATTTGGGAAAGCTTGGTGATAGAGTATGTGAGTCTCTACTTGTCTATAACAAAGAATTTTGGTGTAGAGCTTTTTTTAGTGAAACATCCAAGTGTGATGTGGTAGAAAATAATATGTGTGAAACATTTAATTCATGGATTGTTGGTCCTAGGCACAGATCTGTGATTAGTATGCTTGAAGATATTAGACACAAAATAATGGATAGGCATATGGATATGATTAAGTTTGCAAGTACTTGGACTAGTATATTTCACCTATGGTAAGGCATGTTTTGAAGGAAAATAGAGAAATTGGTAGGAAGCTAAGGGTGAATTTGAATCATGACATAGGATTTGAGACACAAGAAGGACAATATAGACATGTAGTTGACATGGTTAGGCGGACTTATACCTGTAGGTTGTGGCAGTTGAGGGGTATTCCTTGTCAACATGTAGTTTGTGCTTTGTATCATATGGGTAAAGAAGCAGAAGATTATATGGACCATTGGTACAGAAAAGATACATTGCTAAAAGCTTATAAGTACTTCTTACAGCCTATAACCAATATGGTTATGTGGCCTGAAACCAACAACCCACCAATTGGGCCCCCTGAACTGAAGCGACTGCTCGGAAGACCAGCCAGATATGGAAGAAAAGATAAAGATAAAACAAGAAAACAAAAGTAGGGGAAAGCATCAAAAAATGGGGTCAAAATGACATGTTCCAAATGCCATCAAGTTGGGCATAACAAAAGAGGTTGTAAAATGGTAAGAAACAATATTCCTATCTCATTTTATAATGTTTATTAATATAATTTTTTTCTTTGATTAACATGCCGCTCTACAACCTTCCAGTCCACTCCACACCCTTCACAACCCACAGGACAGACTTCACAGCCCGCAGGACAGCCTTCACAGCCCTCAGGACAGTCTTCACAGCCCACTGCACACCAATCAACCAATCTATATTCAACTGCACAACAATCAAGCACTCAACATTCAACTTCTTTGTGTTTGAAAACCTCAAAAGTTACAGGAACTAAGAGAAAACAACCAACTGGTGCTACAAATTCAGCAGGAACAAAAAATTCAGCAACTATGAGATTTGGTGTATACACAGATACACAATTCGGAAGACAAGTGATTAATGTAAGTATATTCTTCCATGATTCTTTTATATCTTTATTTATCTCTCTTGTTAAAATATATAAACTTATAATGCAATCTAGAAGAACAAGTGAAAGAGTGATCTCAAGTGGGTCATTAAAGGATGCATCACAAACAAATGTTGACCTTGCATTCAAACCACCTGGCTTGAAATGGAAAAGAAAAGATGCTATGACGGGAAACCAACTTCAACTAATGTCGCAGCAAAAAAAAATTGCAAATCAAATTGAAGTGGGTTCCATAACATTCCAACAGTGTTGATTATGTGTTTTTGTGGTGAAAAACAAGATAAAAACAATGATATTCATAAACAACTTATATATTTTTAGTTGGTTGCACAACTTATGTATTTTTAGTTGCTTGATAAACAGTTTTGATGCCATTATGGTACTTAAACTATGTTAAGTTGATGCTTTTTGAAGTGATGTTGATCCATGTATAGGATATGTGCAAACTGTTTTGTGATATATATGCTTATTAAAGTATGACAAACTTATTCAAAAATAAAGCCAAACATTTATTAACTTGATTTGCATTATTTTACGAGAGATAAAAGTAGCCATCCCTCAAAAATAACTACATAACAATCAAAATAATTTCAGAAAGCAAAATAATTTATAAAATTAATATACTAACAATTACTACATAAAGAACTCTCTATAAATCCAACATAGTATCACAATGATCAACAAAACTCGATAGTTCCTTTTTATCTTTTTCTTTTCTTCATCATGCATCTTAATCTTTTCTGTAATCCCAAAATCGCAATTCTAGCATGTTCAGTATAATTCATTTTGCACCACCTAAAAAATTTACATCCAACCTGTTTACAAACAACAAAATAACCATAAAAATTGAATCTTTAATATTAAAATTTAAACAAAAAAATTGTTATATCATACTCGACCATCTTCACAACCAAGAAACCAACGACCTGGATTATGTGCGGACCAAGAAATCTTCATTATTGCTCTTTTTCCACGATGACAAAAAATATTTGAATTCATTATTTATCAAAAAAGGTAAAAAAAAAATGTGTAAAAAAATGAAAAGGCAAATGCTTGTGTATTTTAAATAAAAAGAAGAAGAAGAAAGTGTATTTTAATTTGAAATTAAATAGTGCATATATATAGAAAGGTAGTAGGGGTAAAAGGGTCAAATTACCCTATTTTTACCGTTGCAACGTTCAAAAAATCCCCACCCACGCGCCTTATTTTCGTGTAAATCACGCGCCTAGCCATGTCAGCAACTTGTGCCTGCTTGTTCAGGAATTGCCAAGTTGACGGTCATATTTGTGCAAGTTCAAAATTTAAATTCCAACTTGCAATCTGGTGTCAAGTTGGGGGGCATATTTGGGTATTATGCCGAAAATATATTATTATAAACTTTTACGTCAAGTCAAACAGTAAGATCCAATATTTAAATATTCATGGCCAAATTCTAGTTCGTTTGGGGAAATTTCACGGAGCATGAATTTTTTTCTTCTCAAGTACTTCACTTATATATGAAATTTCAATACAAAAATATATAGAGCATGTTGGACGTGAGAAGGATTTTACTTGGCAAGAAAATGGGGAAGAGGGTTGGAATTCACATGATAGACACAATATTGATTTTATAAGTTTTAAGGCATAATACATGAATAAATATTCAAATTTAGCCTCAATTTAATCATATCGACGCTGAGAGTGTATGTTTAAACACTCTAACATAATTTTATATGACTACTAAAGATTTCAACTCATTTTCAATGTATTTCGTAGAAGTACACTTGACATTAGTGACACGTAAATTTTAAGACGATTATTATTATTGTAAGATGGAGTGTTCAACTGATATATTAAAAATAAGTTTAGCAGTTTCGAAATGCATATACTAAAAATTAAAATATTCACTTAACAATGAGACTAAATTTAAGTGCATATTTTATATGTACGGATATTATGTCCAAGTTGAAAGGGGGAATACTTAATTATTTAGAAACCTAAAATTAATAAAAGAAAAAGAGCTAATCCAAATATTAATTGCTTCACGCAAAGTATCCAAAAGTTGATCTTTGCTTAAAAGTTAAAAACATATATTAAAGATAAAAAATACACTTATAATATCTCCTTTTATTAATTTTATGTTTAAATTATCATATATGTAAGTTTTTTTATCTGAATTATCGCTAACTATTTATCAAAAAATACTTCAACTATCAAACTATATAATATATGAATTTTCTACTTGAAATATCACCTTTATTCAAGTAGAAAAATAATAATTGATAATTAAAATTTATTTTAATAAAAATTAATAATATTTCAAATATGAAACCCAATAAATCGTATAGGTTACGGTTAATCCAACGACAACTAACGAACAGACTTAGCAAAAAGGATCTTCATTATAGGATCTTCATTTTTTATTTTTTTCTTCTTAATCATAATTTTGATTTCAGAGAATTCAATCTTCTTAAATTTCTGAATATTATGGATGAGCTAATCACAATCTTTGACTGTGATTTGATGCATTTTTGTGGCGGAATCAAAAATATATATTGTATTCCCCGTTATTAAGTAGTAAGTTACTCTGTCTTCAATCAATAGCAGAGCCAGAAATTTATACTAAAATGTCATGTTTGTATTTTCAAACAATGATCTAAACTCTAAAGCAACATTTGAACATCCTTTATGATCACTTCATTAGGATTTTTCTCTTCATGTGTAGAGGGGATTCAATAATTTTTATAGAAAAAAAATATTTTAGCTCTTTTTGAATTTTACAATTTTTCGACGAAAGAGATTCAATTGAACCACCTTTTCTTTCTTAAAGGAACCTTCCTTCTTTGTTTGTATTTGCAGTATTGAAAAATCACTTTTTTCCTATAAAATTTTCCACCAAAAAATATTCAATGACTATTTCTATAAATATTTTGAAGAAATTGGTGCGAAAAAGAAAATAGTAAATATTTCATATAGAAAAAGTAGGAAGCCTCGTACTATTTCAGTACGCATTTTCAAGTAAGATTGTTGGAAAATGAGTGAAAATTATGTTATATAGCATAAATTTTCTACTAATGCGGAGTTGGACTGGCTATATGAAGCTCAAATAAGTGGTTTAAGTTTTTAATATCTCTTGCAGGTACTTGCATAGTGTGGGAGGAACTAAAATGTTGAATGTACTAGCAAGTGTTGAGGAACAGCTGATATTAAAATCAATCAAAGAAGAATGCAACTGGGATGATCTCCCAAAGAGGCTTCAAACAGCTATAAATTCTAAAGAAGAATGGCATAAAAGGTTTGTTTTGTTTTCATAAATATTTGTAATTGAATTATATAATGTCCAACATAGGAAGGGGTCACCAGTTCATATGTCATGTCCTCGAAAAGCTAAACTTGTGACATGTCTTGCCTAGTCGCCTCCCGCTTAAGGCCTTAGATTGAATGCTCAAATTCAAATATTTCTCCATCAAAATGGTGTATTAGAATAAAATATTACATTCCATCAAGAAAATTAATTGTGTAATTGAACCTTTGATATGCTCCAAATTCTATTTCACCTATATTGCTCGGACTCTTCAAAAGTGTTAGTAGGTGCATGTTGGATTTACCAAAAGTAGTGTAGTTTTGGAGAATCTGACATGGGTGCGGCATTGAAAGTGAAGAATTTGTGCAACGTAGTATTTCACACATATATTATTAGAACTTGGCATGGTATGTTCTGTTTTTTCCAACTTGTTCTAAAACTATGAACATAGTCAATAGGTGTACAAGGTTCAGGTTTTTAGTCATTTGGTAAGCTCACACTACTACAAGCACTATTAGAGTGACCTTTTATGGTGTAGCACCCGTGTCAGATCTTCCAAAAATATGCTGCTAATGTAATATTTCAATATGAATCGTTTCTCAGCTCATAACTATTCGTTCTACCATTAAAGATTTACTAGTTAACCTATGGTTCAATTTCCACTAACTAGTGTTTATGCAGGATAATTGAACATTGCATAAAAAAGAGACTCAAGTGGAACACTTGTTTTGCTAGTAGAGTTTGCAAAGAAGGTGAATACTATGAAGAAATGTTGCGCTATCTACGAAGGAATTTAGCGGTGTGTATTGCTTGAAACTCATTTCTGATATTTGTAATACAAATGTTTTTATCTGCAAGCAGCACAATTTGTTTACAGTTATGCAGTTATGTTTATAAAAAAAACATGTCGACAAGGAGGAAACAAAAAGGTTTTATCAACTAATATATGCTTATTTACATTAGATTTCTATGTTGATCAATAAGTATTGATGCTTCGCGTTTTGATCAATAACTAATATGTTTAATTTGTGCCTGCAGCTCTTCCCATATCACCTGGCGGATTATTTTTGCCGTGTTATGAGGATGTCTCCTTTTAGATATTACTGTGATATGTTATTTGAGGTCATGAAAAATGGTAACAGCCTACATTTGTCCATTAAGAATGTCCATGTTTTTCCTTTTGTTCATTTCTTTATTTTTCTCAATTAGTTTATTGACTCTCTGCTAAAATGAATGCAGAGCAACCTTATGACAGCATCCCGAATTTTACTGCTGCAGATGCCTTACGGCTCACTGGAGTTGGAAGAAATGAATTTATTGACATCATGAATAAGTGCAAGTCTAAGGTATTGTCCGAAAAAAAGTTAACTGCTAAGCTCTTGGAAGTGATTGATATTTAATCTTCTCAAGTCACAACTCTATGTCAAGTCAAAACCAGACGAACAAACTGAAATTGAGGGAATATAAACATTTTTTTCCCTATAAAAGCATCAAGAAAGTATAATGTGTAAGTTGAATATCATGTTACTGATGTTCCTTTAGTTTCGAAAGTCATCTTTATTCGAAGTAGTTAGTATCCAACTAGGAGGTCTATTCCCAATCTCAGCATGCTAAGCTCGATTGCTCGTGTAGAGACAAGTGAATTCTTTTGTTGTTTGTCTAACTTAATTTTCACGATTTTGGAGCTTGGCAGAAAATTATGTGGAAACTGAACAAATCAATAGCGAAAGAACTGTTGCCCACGCAGCCAGTGGACTTTGTTATTGAGCCATGGTGGGCAGTTTGTCTAGTCAACTTTACTATGGAAGAATTTAAGGCAAGTTAACATAGACAACCAATTTCTCTGCTAAATGTAATAATTCGCGTCCTTTGTGATTGACATGTGAGGTTTTTCTCGTGGTCTTCGTTATCCTTCTCACAGAAATTGACAGAAGAAGAAATGGCAACAATAGATAAAATCTGTGAGGAAGCAAATTCTTTCATTCTTTTTGATCCTGAAATTGTAAGAGGTCTAAATCGACATGGACTAGTATACTTTGATGTTCCTGTCTATGCTGATGATCGTTTTAAAGGTAATTCGTAATTTCAGATTTGGTTTACAAGTTCTTTTTGTTACTTGATTTATCTTTTACTTATTAAGACAGCTTTAATTGCTGAGTTTTTCTTATCTTGATTAGTCTAAAAATCTATTACAGTTTCCAGGCTTGAAGGGTTCGTCTCAAACCGAGAGCAGTCTTATGAAGATCCCATTGAGGAGTAAGGCATTTCTCTTAAACAAAGAAGTTCTCGTGTTATATTTCCTTATTACATTGGTCATCGTTAATAGAAAGGGAACCTTGGCGTAACCAGTAAAATTACTGTCATGTGACCTGGAAGTCAGGGTTCAAGTTGTGGAAACAGCCTCTTGCAGAAATGCAAGGTAAGACTGCATACAGTAGACCCTTGTAATCCTTCACCCGACCTATGCATAGTAGGAGCTTATATTATCAATTGTGGTCAAGATACAATAAGAAAACCTCATTATCCAGGTTGTTGTATGCTGTTTTTGTGGTTTCAAGTGAGAATACAACTGTTGCTGAGTTATCCACAACATTACAAGCTGATCTTTCTCAACTGCAAGCAGCTGCTTCGTTTGCTTGCCGATTGGGATGGGCTGTCAAGCTAATCGATCCATCTTCTATTCTTCAAGATTTGAATATCCCGGGGTCACCTAAAAGTATCCTCAGCGAAGAGGAAGAAAGTTCAAGTGCTAGCTTGGGCTTTGCAAATGCATCCACTGATGGAAATGCTTTTCAGCAAGGTGAAATTCCGTGGGCAGAAAATAATACCTCCGGGTCTGGATATGGTCGAATTGCTTTCCTTGTTGACGCTAATATTACTTCGTATCTTATGATGGGATCTGTCTCACCAGGTTTAGCTGCTTCTTCTAACTTTTGTGTTTGGCTGAGACAATCTTCTGCAAGGTGTGTTTACCTTTTGAAGCGTCTGTTTTCTTCTTCTTCAGGTCTGAAATCTCACGCGGTGACATTATATGAAGCTGGAAAACTAGGCCATGCTAGCATTACAGATCTTTGTAATGATTTGAGCACACTAGAGGGGGCAGTATTTGAAGGCGAACTGCAGGAGTTTGCCAATCATGCATTTAGCCTTCGGCGTGTCCTGGAATGTCTAACATCAGGAGGGGTTCCATCTGAAGAAGTCGAAAAGACCACTGCTGTTTCTGGTACAAGTGATAATACCACTTCCTTGATTGACATTTCTTGTGCTGAAAACTCGAAAGATTCTGCTGGAAATGAGTTTGAGGTAAATGATGAGAATTCGGTACATTCTGGAACACCAAAATGCACTGATGAGATAAAACATCTACCTGGTAATTCTGCCAGTGATAATATATGTTCTAAGACTGATGAGAAGTCGGTAAGTACTGAAGATTTAGACACCACAAAAGGTTTAAAGAAACAGAAGAATTACCGTGTAGATATACTCCGATGTGAAAGCTTGGCTGCTCTATCACCGGCTACTTTAGATCGTCTATATCAGCGTGACTATGATATTGTCATATCCATGAATCCCATTCCTCCTTCAGCTTTGCCCGGAGCAAAAGGCCCTGCTCATTTTGGACCTCCCTCACCCTCGTCTATGACGCCTTGGATGAAGTTGGTCCTATATTCTACTATGGCTAGTGGACCTATATCTGTTGTTCTAATGAAAGGCCACTGTTTAAGAATGCTTCCTGCACCATTAGCTGGTTGTGAGAAAGCACTAGTATGGTCATGGGATGGATCTCCTGTCGCGGTTTCAGGGAAAAAATCGGAAGGGAACTTAGTGAAAGGAAGTATACTTTTACATTGTGTAAATTCACTTCTCAATCATTCAGCTGTTGTTGTGCAGCCACTCAGCAGATATGATCTTGATGAGGCTGGAAGAGTTGTTACTTTGGATGTCCCCTTGCCTTTGAAAAACTCCGATGGTTCAACGGCTCAGATAGGAGAGGAATTAGGATTGTCCTCTAAAGAGATGTGCAATTTGAACTCATTGTTAGCTGGTTTAGCAAACAAAATGAGCTTTTGGACCGTTGGTTATATTCGTCTATTAAGACTTCACAACAGTAGTCTCTCGGAAAACCTTGCACCTGATGATCATGAGATGTATGAATGGGTTCCACTAAGCGTAGAATTCGGTGTCCCTCTATGTAGTCCAAAATTGTGTAACAGTATATGCAAGAGAGTAGTCTCGTCGCAGCTACTCCAAACAGACTTATCTACAGATCATCATAATGAAATGCAAGACTTAAGAAGGAGACTGCAAGACGTTTGTGCTGAGTATCAAGCCAATGGTCCAACCGCGAAACTCCTACACCAGAAAGAACAGTCTAATGATGCAGCACCCGGACAGCTTATGACCTATGCGAGTAGAAGATGGAATCCCCTCGTTAGTACTTCTCCCATTTCTCGTCTCACTAGTAAAAGCCAGAGGCTGAAACTTGCTAATCGACATCGATGTCGTACTGAAGTTCTGAGTTTTGATGGCAACATTCTGAGGTGTGTCTTGATCAAACTCTTTAACATTTTCACAGATTAATTATTCTTTGCTTATTATATCTGTATCTTTTTTGGAACTTCCAACAATATTATCTGCATAATGCATAAATGGACACTCAATCTTGGCCTTAGCTGACAACCAAACGCTCCAACTCATCCCCACTTTGTCTCATGGACCCCGATGCTGACCTGACACATAAATTTTAGAAGTGTCTAAATGATCATTTTGTAAGTTGGAAAGTTCAACTGACACGGTGGAAACAAGTTGAGGTGTCTACCTGTGCATACTCAAAGTTGGAGCGTTTACTTAACAACTAGTTTTGAGTGACCATCTGAGAAATCAACTCACACTACATTAATTAGCGTGTCTTTTAACAATATCAGATAGATAATTTTGTTAAATATTGACAGTGATGTTCCTCTGGTAATACGACCGCTAATTCATATACAAATGTTTGTTTCTTGCTGCTAATTGGAAATAACTAACTCTTACTGAACTCTTTCCTTTTGCTTTTTGATTGAGAACTCTATTTGATGATGTTCATTTATATCATGTTTTCTGAAATGAACTTGCAGATCATATGCCCTGCCTTCTATTTACGAGGCTGAAGAATCGCCTTCAAAAACTAGTAAAGCTGATCAAGATGATTCAAACAGTAAAGAACTGATTCACCCTGGTGCAAATCTTCTATATGATGGATCTGAGCTACGTCCATTCGAGATTGGTGCTTGCCTGCAGGCTCGTCAACCTGTTTATTTAATCGCGGAGGCCTCTGCAGCATCTGCATTGTTTCCAGTTAAATAAGGGATATATTTTTGGAATTGGAAAGTGTTTATAGAGTCTTTTTGTTGTCTTGCTAACAACTTGGGAAGATTTTGAGGTAAATAAAGGAGATTTTTTCACTCCGTTCGTCTAATTCATGTACATTTTTTACTATATTGAAGCTCAAAAGTGTCCAGCTAAGTTAAGTTTCAGATTTGGTTTTAGTTTTGTTTTTCTGGAAGAGCTTTTACTTTCTGGTATCTATATTGGTAGGTGGTTAATTTGGCTAAAGACTAGTTCACAACTTGCTTTTTGGAGAGGGGAATATTTATTAAAGCCGTAATATATAAACATGTTATTTAATTTGGTCTTAGTTGATATTTATTTTTTAATGTTGGGTGTGCATAAATAGACACTTAAACTTGTATAATGCTAAACAAGTAAACAAACGCATCTTTCATAACATAATATGTTTCTTACATGATATAATACTAATCAGTTTGAATTCATCTCACGTGAATTATCACGGGTGTGTCTAGTTCTTCAACTTTATGCAAGTGGCTACTTATGCAACATCCAAAGTTGGAAGCGTGGAAGTTTATTGAAACCAAGTTAAAAGACATGTTTGTTATATATTATGATTTATGTATTTACTAAGTCCAAAACTTCTTCCTTTTTCTTTTTGAGAAGTTAATATTTATTAAAGGCATAATACATAAACGCGTCATTAAACTTTATTTCAGCTAACAATTATGCCCTTCAATTAAAGTTGAACAAGCACGTATCCTCTTTGACATAATATGCATCCTAAATAATACATACAGATCAATTGAAGTTTATCTCGCATGTATTGCACAAGCATGCGTCCTCTATGACATAATATGCATCCTACATAACATGATATAAATCAATTAAGTTTATCTCAACGTGTATTGCATGTAGGACTTGTGCGTATACTTATTTTGTATATGTGCAAATTCAAAATTGAACGACATAAAATTCTATTGAAACCCGAATGACACGTTTATATATGATGTCTTTTTAAGTAAAATTCAAACCTTTAGCTTATGTGGCTGCTAGAAATAAACGAATTTGGACCTTATTTCCCCTTTGAAGTGAATCAACCAATAGGATATTGCTCATATTTCAATTTGCAAAGTTCCTTGTGGAATCATGAGAAAGGATTCATAGCCTTATTTATCAAGCTTGAGACTAGAGGAGAAATTCACTTAACGTGAGTAATTAAGTTGCCATAATCAAGGAAAAGAAAATATATTTTATATGATTCGAAATTCATAAAATTTAAAATTATGAACCTCGCGTTTACAAGCAATAGAAAAATGGGAAATGTTCAGACTTGAAATAGTAGAAAACAATTTCTTGGAAGCATTGAGTTTTTCGTTTTCTTTCCTTTTAAAATTCTAAGGTAGGGCTATCGGAAATTGCCATGAATTATAAGGTAGAGAAGCAAATTTTCATTGAAATGAAAGCTCTTATAATCAACTAAGCTACTAACATGAAAAAAAAAAGAAAAAAATGAAAATAACACAACATATGGGATACCTTTTTTTAAACTCAAGAAATAGCCAACACAAATGACCAACTTATTTGTGCAATGAGAAAAAGTTCATCTAAATAAACAAAACAATCTAACTTCATTACCTCGATTAGTTTCCTCCCCTAGCAATAAAAAATTCTACTATACCAAATCATCTATATTGCCTACTCAAAAAGCAATGGCAACCCACGTGGACTGTCCCAGGTGCTCGAGCACCTATTGACCCGGAAAAAATTGTGTTTTTATATAGAAAATATGCAAAAAAATTATATAAATATAAAGATAAACACCTAGTGAACAAGAAATCCCATGGGTGTTTTGATTCTTGCTGCCCTCCTAGTGCTCAAAACAAGCCTCCAGATGAGGGATCCAATCCCATGCTCAAAGCAAGCCTCCAGATGAGGGATCCAATCCCACTGGCAATACCAACTTTTTTAAATGAGCACCCACAATCTTTAAATCCTAGATTCGCCACTGCATTACGGCACATTTTCAAAATGAAATCTACTCATACCAACTGCTTCAGTAGAGCTTTCTCATCGTTGATTATCCTCTTCTCTTCTCAGTTTTGGGGTTTGGCCTTCCCCTTTGTCTTTAAGTATCCATCCAAAAATACTGTGTTGCTGCTTTACAGAAAGGGGCTCTTGCACCTTCACAGGTTCTGGAATAGGAGAAAAGACGGGTTCAACATTTTGAGGAGCGGCTGGATTGGAAGTAGTAGTAGTCTCGGCTGGAGTAATGGGTTGTCTAGTGATTTTTTTTTTTTCCTTCTTAGCAGGCCTTGTAAAGAGGTAAGCTCCAAGGCTGAGATTGAAGATGAGAACAGTACGCCAAATAAATTTGGCACCATGCCAGCTATTTCGTAACTGTGTTTGTGAATGAGGAGGATCCATCCTTTCTATCTGATTTCCTTCCAAATAGCGCCTTTCTAATTGAGCAAAAATCAAGTTACTCAATTTTTTTAAAAAGGGAACTTTTATATTTCTACTTTATAGAAAAACCAAGCTTAGAATGATCAGTGGCATATTCTAATAATATTGTCATTCAAGGGTAATATTATTTTTTAGCGATCCACAATTTTTCTTTCATTTTCCTTCTAGATCGTTCTACATATGGGATCCCACGTCCTGTAAGACGTTGGTAACCAAACTTAGTTATATGGAGAATGGTACACTTTGAAGGTTGCTAAATTCCACGTTCAACATTGAATTGTTGGACATTGAACTTGTCTTAACACGTGTTATCTTAAAACTCATGTGGAAGCATGTCTATACATTTTGATATCCTACCTATACTATTTTAAATTAAAATAAATTTAAATGGAGCAGCATAAGAATTTATTATTATTTCCTCCGTTTGAAAAAGAATGACCTAGCTAGTTTGACTTTACTCGGAGAGAGCCTCAAAAGGTAACCCAGGCCTAGTGCTGGGAGGTTTTGTGTTAGGAATTGGGAAGGAGAGTTTTCATGCAGCTTCTTATGAGTTGGGAATAAAAACCAGTTTAGAAGCTGAAGTTCTGACATTGGAAAAGGGATTACAATTTTGTATTTCTAGCAATTTGCTGCCTGTTATTCTGGAGACTGATTCACTTATAGTTGATAAAGTTTTAAGCGGAGTTTGGGAAATCCCATGGAGTATCAGCCTACGTATTAAAAAGATTAAATGGATGATGAGGAATGGGCAAATGGAGGTGCAGCATGTTCTCAGGGAAGGAAATAGAGTTAGCTGATTTTTTTGCTAACTTTCTTTTTTCATGTGCAGGTACTGCGATGAAAGTTTTTCATTCTTTTCAGTATAGAGCGCCACATTAATAGGCTAATAGGGTTAGGTTGAGGTCGTAGGATAGTAGGTTTAGTCGTGCTTTATATCTTGTGTTGTCATTATCCATCTTATATATGTTAATTTCACCATATTTATATACCATCATATGTTTTTAGCTATTAGTCGTTCTTTTTATTTCCTTTTCTTTCCTTCCCTTAGTTTATTCTGCTAATGGGTTTTTGAGACGAGAATCCCAGGAAGCAGTTTTGCATACATTCTACCCTCCTTGGACCATAGGATTCCACTGGGTATGTTGTTGTATTCTTTTCAGGAAGTACCAAAGGAAGGGAAATCTCTAATATTATTAAAGGCTAATCAGGTTCCTAACCTATGACATACCAATCGACACAATTTGTCATGAATCCAGGGTAGACATTGGCTAATTAAGAGCACAAAATGAAGCAATTTCACCATGCTGGAGCAGGAATAACATCTTTACTTTACAAGAAAACATGAAACTAAATCTGAGTTGTTTAGACAGTGGTATTAGCTGTTTTAGAGCTCAATCTGTCAAATAAAAACGATTTCTTGTTTGGTAAAACAAAGATTCAACATCTAACCACAGAATACCATTTTTCCAGAGCAGATAGACAAAAAAGGATGAGAGCACAGTGCTTACTCTTTGACGTAGTAGAGCAGATCTGAGCTAATTTGAGCTGAACAAGTCTTCCTCGCACCAGATTACATGGCACATCTGAGAATTTTTGTGCGTCTTTGGTGTAATCTATCGTCAGTAGGCTTTGCTACTGCGATTTTATCTTTCCGATCGACGGAGGCTAAGAAGATGAATACACATTTAGGCTTCCTGCTCTATTCGCTTCCTTTTCTTTTTTGTTTTAGGCTTTCTTTTGTTTCATTTGGTTTCCTTGTTATTTTTTAATGGGTTGGGCCTCCTTTTGGGCCTAAATCTCGCTGATTAAGCTTATACCCCGTTAAATTAAATTATTTACATTCATAATATTTTTTTATATTTAGTATTTTCATATTATTAAAATTTTTCCTTCTATAATATTAAATTCACGTGCTAATATCACCACATGCTTGTATGATATATAAATGGGGTATACATATACCAACAGGGTATAACAGATGATTAAGCTCAATCTTATATAATACCGGTATGGTATAAATATACCGACAGAGTATATAACGAATATATTTTCAACGAATTTAGAGTTTAACAACAACTTTTTATTTGTTTCTTGAAAAAAGAATCTTATATACCAATTGGGTATCAATATATCGCCAGAGTATCACAAAGGACTGAGTTCATTCTATGTGATACCGTCAGAGTATATTTCATAGTATTTATATTGACGTCATGCTGACTTCAGCACGCGGAATAAAAAGGGGTAAGCGGGTAGAAAGATAAATAGTTTGGATAATGAATTCATTAAAGGTAAATAATTTAGATTTGGTCTATTAAGCGCAACTAATTTTAAATTAGGTCTATTTTATATACTTTTTTCCTTTATTTTTATTTATTAATAAATGGCCCATGGCCAATTTTAATTTAAAAAAATGGACCTAGTTTAATTTTATAAAAAGTTAATAAAGTCTCACGCACTTTTTTATTGGTTGTGCCTCCTCCATCATAAAATTTTTAGGGTTCTCTGACGCTGAAGGTTGCTAAATTCAACGTTTAATATTGAATTGTTGGACATTGAACTTGTCTTAATCTGTATTTTCTTAAAACTCATGAAAGCACGTCTATACATTTTGATATCCTTCCTAGCTATACTATTTTAAAATATTTAATTTTAAATGGAGCAGCATAAACATTTATTATTATATCCTTCATTCTATATTATTTCCTTTTTGGTATCGTTTTATTTGGAACAGTATTTAAGAAAAGAAGGAAGACTTTTAAAACTTGTGAAGTAAAATCATCTGTAGATATTTGTATGGTTGAAAATCATTTCATTAACGATAAAAGATGAATTCTAAAGGTAAATTGTTTATATTCTAGTAAGATGAGATCTTTTTGGGATGGACTAAAAAGGAAAGTGTGTCACATAAAATGAGACGGAGGGAGTAGTTATTTTGATAGGTTTAATGCAAAATATTTTTA
Source organism: Solanum medicagineum (assembly GCA_026153255.1). Lineage (NCBI taxonomy): Eukaryota > Viridiplantae > Streptophyta > Magnoliopsida > Solanales > Solanaceae > Solanum > Solanum medicagineum. Next base: position 17,339,216 of record JAPFFP010000012.1, read on the forward strand.
AAAAAAAACAAATTCCTTTAAAATAAAAGAAAAATGATTTCTCCGACACATTATACGATAACCCACATTTCCGCCATAAAACTACTTCTTCATCCCAATCTTTCATAGTATTTGTTTGAATTATATATAAATATTTTTAAAATAATAATTTTTATTTATCTATTTGAATACATAAAAATAATCACTTTGATTTTTGATATGGCTCTTTTGGAGAGACATTAATTTGTAGGTTTTGGGAGTACTGTTGAGATGTTTGGCGACTAATCATATTCATTAGATCTTCAGAACGTTGTGATACTGACAACACTTATCAAATTTAAAATATAATTAAGATGTTTTTATAATTTTAATTTACTTGTTTTATTTATTTTTTTAGCTCATTTAAAAAAGATAATTTTTTTATTGTTGTAATTAAAATCTTTTTTCTTTAATCTTTTTACTCTATTTAATTTTTAGTTTGTTTTAAAGAGAGCATTTTTCCGTAGCTGATTTTAATTTCAACTGATCGCATAACATGTTTAAAATCAGAAGATTAGTAAATATTTTATTATATTCTAGGTATCTTTTACTTACAGTTATAAAATTAAAAAAAAAATCTTGAATGTTGTGTCAAAGTTAAAATGAAATGAATATGTGAAAACAAAAAGAACAATTTCTTTGAGCATTAAATAGTTAAAAGAATAGCAGGGGTGGAGCTATATTTAAGGGGTTCATCCAAATTCCGTTTAGTGATAAATTATACTGTTTTTGTTCTATTTTAATTGAATTTTTAAGGTAATATACACATATTAATAATAACATTTAAAGATAAAATTTACATCATGTTTCTCACTATTGCTCTTTGTAAAATCATAAATATATAATGTAATTTATCTAGTAGAAAATATAAACGTTCAATAAATGAAAGGGCAAATTTGAAAAAAGATTCAAATATTTACCTTGAACTTTGAACAACTAAAATATTTTAAACCTTGAAAAAAGCCTCAAAAATTTAGTTAATATGAGAAGGAAGGAGTATTGTTTATACTTAATTAAAATAATTTTGTATATATATATAGTACATGACGAGTATCTTTCGATTAGTTGTGAGTCTACTTCTTCAAATTTTAAACTTTCTTGATGAAAATTTTGACTCCACCATTAACGTCTATTTGTACCAACGGAAACATAAGATTTTGTATTCAACTTTGGTAATCACACAATATGCATTGGAGCTAAAATAAGAGAAGTAAAGACAAAATGGTAGGTAGTTTTGAGCCTGATAACATCAATCCACAAGTGTTCCAAAACTTTTTTAAAAAAAATTGGCTTGGTGTTGGATATAACATTAAGACACGATTAAATTTAAACTTATATTTACTTATTTCAAAATATATAAAATGATAATAAACTAAATTTTATTTATTTTTTATTTAATGAATTAATTAGTCAGGAATTCTTAACTTAATTTACGTCGCATCTCGTTTGCTAGTGCATTTATTGTGAGACCATCTATTGATAATAGTCTATTAAATAAGATGTATTAGTAATGTTGAGACAATTAGTTATATTGGCAGTATTTTTAATCTATCGTATGTTTTAAAATAAGAATCACATAATATCTTGTGTTATTAATATCATGGTTCATTATCTATAAAAGTAATAGTACTTCATCTATCTCAATTTATATGACTTTTTTTTTTAGGCCAGTTTAAAGAAAAATATAGTTCTATATTTAGTAATAATCCCAAAATGCTTGTTCCACCCTCAATAAAATGATTTATATTCATGCAAACACACATGACTTATTTTAACTCGCATGTTCAAAAAAACTTTTTGAAAATAATAGCAAAATTAATGATCAGTATTATTTTCTCGCGCTAAAAAAAATGTATACTGTTCTTCTCTGGCCATGTGAAATTTGAAGTATGCATGAAGTTGAGTGAATATAATTTTACTATTGATTTTTTTTTTCGAGTTTCCTTGCCACAAAAGATTTGATTCTTGTGTTGTAATCTACGGAAACACTCATTTACTCCAAATGTTTATAACAAATAATAATCATAATTATTCAGCATTTTATTATATATTTTAATCTTCATTTGTCACTTAGCTTGTAATTTTTTTAAAAAAAAGTATTAAGTGGGAATTGATTTTAGTTTCTTTGGTTAATAACTCAATTTGGGGCAGAGCAAGATAGGATTGATGGAGTTTATTTGAAGCATCTTAGATGAAAAATACGTGCGTGCACACATAGTTGAATTGTCTTCAATTAATTTACTTTTTTATATTTTAAACTTGCTCAGTAAAAATTTGAACTCTACATTCAACAAAGTGCACCATCTTACTTTTTCTATAACTTGAATGTGGCCAATATATAATATTATTAGATTATTTTTTATATATGACATATATACACATAATGCATTCATTTATTTATTATTATAATATATATTAATTTAAAGTCGCTAGCGAAAAAATACAACAAAAAGTCAAATTCTAAATTTACTTCTATGTTTAAATCATTCTATTATTTTGTGTACCGACTAGCTCTACATACGATCGTAGCTGATCATTAAAATCGTTTAATTGAAAGAATAAAAAATAACAATCTCGAAAGTCTATCTCATCCCCATCAAGTACATATTAAACATTGAGTTCCTAATCCTTTTTTTTTATTAAAGGAAAATATCAAAGGTTGGCATGATGAGAAAACATTAACTTTTTCAAAGGCTGGCAACCAAAATTACAACCTATTTTAGATGTTCAACAATTGAATAGTCTTAACATGTCAATTTGGAAAAGCAAAGCTGGAATAGCCCCACAATTAATTATAAATTAGTACATTTTTAAAAAAAAGGTTACCATGATAATTAGGTTTAATAAGCACCACTAATTTATACAGCACATGGATCAATGTTGTGTAGTTTCCCGTTGGAAGTCATCATTGGTGAGAGAGATAGTCTTAATTTTAAAAAATCAAATATTTAAAATTCTATGAAAAACTATTATAAATAGTGATTCTTCATGTCAAGATGCATAAAAAATATTCATAAAAAATTACTTGAATTTTAAAAAAGCAAAAATAAAAAATTGGTAAATATTTTAAAACAGAAAGAGCACGTATTCTTATTTGATTTTTATTATTTAACGTTTCTCTTTTAGTCTCATATTAGTTATTAATATTAGTAAAGATATTTATCTCAAAATTATTGTTAGTTTACAAAATTAAGATAAAAATTTATTATTTTTTATTTTTCCCTTAAAAGTAATCGTTTGAAAGTAAATAATGTTGATATTGAAAGGACGGAGGATAAATTAGATAAAAATATGTTTTTGTGATATTTTAAAATGAAAAGAGCACCAACTAACTAATATGGGATGGAGAAGTAAGAAATTAATACTCTCCCGTCTCAAAATAAATGATACTTTAACCATTTTATTTTTGTTTCAAAATAATATTTTAGAATTTTAAGAAGAAAATTTTAAAATAAACTTACCAAGTTTGTGGCCTTGAAAATTGCCATGCAAATGTCTTAAATTGTGTTGGCACAAATTATATTATATGGACAAAGAAAATATTTATTTGGACATCTATTTTACAATACTCCCCCTTGGATGTCCATGCAATAATACGTTTTGTTTGCTGCCTCATTAAAAATCTCACCAGGAAAACCCAATGGGATAAAACCTTGGTTAAGGAAAAAAGAGTGCAGCGCGTATTTGCTCCCCCTGATGAAAATTTCATTTAATATCTCGAAGACGACGTATCCCAGTCTTGTATCTCAGCTTTTCAAAGGTTGAAGTTGGCAATGCTTTGGTGAACATATCTGCTAAATTATCGCTGGAACAAATTTGTTGAATATCTATTTCACCTTTCTTTTGAAGATCATGAATGAAAAAGAATTTAGGCGAAATATGTTTTTGTCATGTCTCCTTTGATGTATCCTTCTTGTAGTTGAGCTATACATGTAGTGTTGTCTTCATATAATATTGTTGAAATATGTCTTTTATAGGAAGACCACATGATTCCATGATGTGTTGAGTTATTGATCTCAACCAAACACATTTTCGACTAGCTACATGAATAGCCAATTTTTCTGCATGTTTTGAAGAAGTAGCTATAATAGTTTGTTTTGTTGAACGTCATGATATGGATGTACCTCCACATGTAAATAAGTAACCTGTCTGTGATCGCCCTTTATGTGGGTCAGACAAATATCCTGCATCTGCATAACCAATTAGTTGCGGATTTGACTCTTTCGAATAAAATAGTCTCATATCAATAGTTCCTTGAAGATATTTGAATATATAGTAAATACTGTTCCAGTGTCTCCGTGTTGAAGAGGAACTAAATCTTGCTAATAGATTTACAGCAAAGGATATATCTAGCCGAGAATTATTAGCAAGGTACATTAATGCACCAATTGCACTAAGATATGGTACTTCAGCACCAACGAGCTCTTCTTCGTTTTCATAAGGCCGGAATGGATCTTTATTAATATCTAGTGACGTCACAATCATTGGGGTACTTAATGGATGTACTTTATTCATATAAAATCTTTTTAAAAGATTTTCAGCATATATTGATTGGTGAATAAATACACCAGTTGTAAAATGCTCAATTTGTAGACCAAGACAAAATTTGGTCTTTTCAAGGTCTTTCATTTCGAATTTCTTTTTCAGACATTCTACTGCCTTTGAAAGTTTTTCATGAGTTCCAATAATATTCAGATCATCAACATATACAACTATTATAGTAAATTTTAATCCAAACCTATTAATAAATACATAAGGACAAATTGCGTCATTTTTATACTCTTCTTTCAATAGGTATTCGCTAAGGCGATTATACCACATGCGACCTGATTGGTTCAATCCATATAAAGACTTTTGAAACTTTATTGAACATTTTTCTCGGAAATCTTTCTATATTTCAGGCATTTTGAATCCTTGTAGGATTCTCATAAATATGTCATTGTCTAATAAGCCATATAAATATGTTGTAACGACATCCATCAGATGCATATCAAGTTTTTCATGAACTGCCAAATTTATAAGATATTTTAAGGTAATTGCATCCACCACAGGAGAATATGTCTCCATATAATCAATGCCAGGTTTTTTAAAAAAATCTTGTGCCACAAGTCGTGTTTTATATCTTACGATCTCATTTTTCTCATTTCGTTTTCGCACAAAGACGCATTTGTACCCTACTGGATTTACACCTTTAGGTGTTCAGACTATCGGTCCGAAAACGTCGCGTTCTCAAGCGAAGCTAATTCAACTTGAATAGCATCTTTCCATTTTGGCCAATCATTTCTTTGTCTATATTGCTCGACAGATTTTGGTTCAAGATCCTCATTTTGTTGCATTATTTCAATAACAACATTATAAGCAAAAGTATTATCGACAATTATATTATTTTGGTTCCATATTTTCCTCGATGAGGCATAGTTTATTAAGATCTCTTCATTATTTTTAGGCATCTGATCCTTCTCTAAGATTTCATCAATTATTATGTCTCCTTGCTCTCCTTGAGCAAGTTCTTTTTTATTATGACCATCTTGATTATTTGCTCCTTTCCTTTTTCGAGGATCTTTATCTTTAGAACCGATTAGCCTACCACGTTTCAAGCGTGGTTTAGAATCATTTGCATTAATTAATTGTCCTATTGGGACATCAACTCGAATTGGAGCATTAACAATTGAAATATAAGATTTAGTAATTCTTGATAGGTAAGTGAATGCATCTGCCAGTTGATTTGCAATATTTTGCAAGTGAATTATCTTTTGAACTTCATATTCACATTGATTAGTTCGAGGATCTAAATGTGATAATGATAATGCATTTCAATCTATCTCTTTCCTCAGTTGTTTATCTTCTCCCCTAATGTTGGGTATATTGATTCATCAAAATGACAAATCAGCAAACCTTGCTGTGAATAAATCTCTAATCATACGTCCCAAATATTTTAAAATAGAAGGAGATTTATACCCAACATATATCCCCAACCTTCTTTGGAGACCCATCTTTGTGCATTGTGGTGGAGCAATTGAAACATATACCGCACATCCAAATATTCTAGGATGGGAAATATTCGTACCCTGACCATAAGCCAACTATAATTGAGAGACTTTATGATAACTTGTGGGCCTAATCCGCACAAGATTTGCTGCATGTAAAATAGCATGACCCCATAATGAAATAGGGAGTTTTGTTCTCATAAGCATTGGTCTAGCAATTAATTTGGAGGCGTTTAATCAATGATTCCGCTAGACCATTTTGAGTATGAACATGAGCAATCAGATGCTCAATTATTATCCCAATTGATATACAATAATCATTAAAAGCCTGGGATGTAAATTCACCAGCATTATGAAGACGAATTTTCTTAATTGCATAATCTGAAAATTGTACTCGTAATTTTATTTATTGGGCCAACAACCTCGCAAACGGCATATTGTGGGTTGATAATAAGCACACATGTGACCATCTTGTAGATGCATCTATTAAAATCATATAATATTTGAATGATCTATATGATGGGTGAATGGACCCACATATATCACCCTGTATACGTTCCAGAAATGCTGGGGATTCAATTCCCACTTTGATTACTGATGGTCTAGTAATCAATTTGCCTTGAGAACATGCAGCACAAGAGAATTCCTTAAATTGAAAAATCTTTTGGTTCTTCAAAGAATGTCCATGTGAATTCTCAATTATTTTGCACATCATATTAGAATCGAGATGGCATAACCTGTCATGCCAAATTATAAAATCATTTCAGTTAGTAAACATTTCATTTACTATGACATGTGTTTTAATCATGCTAATACTTATACAGTATAAGCCAGATGACAGAGCATGTAATTTTTCAAGTATAACCTTTTTACCTAATATCATTGTAGTAATATAAAGATACTCATTCTCTTCATCATTTGTAGTCTCAATATGAATAGCCATTTTGTCGAATGTCTTTAAACTTAATAAATTTCTTTGAGACTTACTACAATATAATGCTTTATCAACTGTTAAATTTGTTCCTCCGATAAGAACTAAATTAGCTTTTCCGGAGCCTTCAATTAATTTTGTGCTACCAGAAATTGTATTAACATTAGCTTCTTTCATAATCAAATAAAAGAAATATTTTCCATCTCTTAAAATAGTATGTAATGTAGCACTATCTATAAGACACATATCATCATAATTAATTTTGGATCCAATTGATGAATAAGAGATTTTCATACTTTTCACAAAGATAAAAATAAAACATTATAAGGATTTGAAAACTAACTTGACAGACTATGAAAACTACTAAAGATATAATGCTTAGCATTTAAGAAAAACAACTATTTATTTCCCTCCCCTCCCCCCTTTTTTGTAGAAATAGAAAGATTATATTAATCAATATAATTCATAGAAAGGGAAATATTAGTGCTATCACAAAAATTAGATAAAGAAAATAACAACTATTCTTACGATTTCAGTTTTCAACTAGATGATGAGTTCTTTTAATCAATATTTTCATAAAAATCTTCAGCTCTCAACTGAATATTATTTAAGAAGTCTTTGAAATCATCATCACCTTTATAAGTAAGATTTGCCTCAATATCACCATATTTATTTGAGGGAGCTTCTCCACTATCATCATTATGAAAGGTCAAGTGAGCCTCCACATTATTTTCTTTTCTTTTGAGGGAGGCTAGATAAAGCTTGACAAAATGATTGGACGTACGACAATCACGTGCCCAATGTCCTTTCATGCCACATCGATGACAAATATTATTTCTTCCCTTGGAAGTATTATTTCTGTTATTCTCATGTTTATTTTCATGATGGCGATAATTATTTCGTCTGCCACCACGCCCTCGCCTGTATCCTCGACCATGACCGGACCACGGCCACGGTGATTATCTTTTCTTGTTTCAGACTGATTCGACCTTGCTACAACATTCACTTCAGGGAATGGAGCAGACCCGGTGGGACGGGCTTCATGATATCTCATTAGCAAAGTATTATTTTGCTCAACCACAAGTAGACATGTAATTAACTCAGAATATTTCTTGAATCCTTTTTCGCGATATTGTTGTTGTAACAACACATTTGAAGCGTGAAAGGTAGAAAGAGTTTTCACAAGTAAATCATCATCAGTAATAGTATCTCCATATAACTTTAATATTGAACTCACTTTGTGAATAGCAGAACTATATTCACTTACATATTCAAAATCTTGAAATCGAAGATGTATCCATTCAAACCGAGCTTTTGGTAATACAGTAAGTTTTAGGTGATCATATCGAT
>JAPFFP010000012.1:17354490-17369507 GCA_026153255.1 Solanum medicagineum
GAATGAGAGAGACTCATCTCTGTGAAGAGATGAGTAGATTTTAACAATTGAGAAACTGTTTCTAAGGTAAGAAGATATTTAATTGTTTTTTTTTTAAGGAAAAGTATGGGGATAGAGGAAGGGGAAATGGGGAGGGGAATTACAATATGAAGAATCGAACCCTCACCACTAAGGTGGGAGTTCAGGTAGTCAATCAATTGTACTACTAAAACTTAGTGGACCTTTTTATTTTTTACAATGATTCCTTCCATTTACATCTTTGTATATTTGGTGTTTTCTTATGATTCTCTTGGATGGTTGGCTTTATTATGATAAACTCATGTTTATCAAATGCTATAAGGTTGTTACTCGATTAGTATGATTAGGTTTAGTTTGTTTAGTTATTTGAATTATTTATCTAATCAGATCTACGAAGATTAGGTTATGTTAGTTACCAAGTTTAGGAGATCTATTTACACACTTGATATTTAGAAGATAGATGTGATTGAATAAAATTCATTCAAATTTTGCTTATATTCTCAAATTGTTTAAGTAACTAGAGTTGTCAATAAAGTCTAAGCCTATACGAGCTATAACTCGTACAAGCTTTGAAATTTGATGGCCAGATTGGGCTTAACCTATTCTTTAATGGGCCAGAAAATAGCCAGCCCAGCCATCAGTACGTGGGTTGCAAGCCTTGCTAGGTCAACTTACATTTTTACAAGTTTATTTTTTATAAATTTTTAATTAAATCATAATTTTAAAATATTAAAACAAACAACAAGAAGACAATATTATATGGTATTAGTGTTACTATTACATATTATAAAAACATAATTCGTTTCTAAATTTTAATATTTAAATTTTTTAAAGGAACTTTGAGTTTGGACTCTTATTATTTTTAATACTCTATTTTATATTTATTTTTAATTATTTTTTAATTTGGTCCATGAGCCGGCTCAACTCATATTGCAAAAACCCTAAAAATTGACAAGCTTATTTAGATCGGGCCAATGGCTAAAAAGATTTTAGCCCAGCCCTACTAAATCATGGGTTAGGCCAGGACGACCCAACGGGCTTAGCCCATATTGACGGTTCTAAGAGTAAGCCTATTTATCAATTCATCATACGTCCATAAACATTCCATCGAGGTAAAAGATCTTTTTGTTCAGTAATATCGATTAGAATCCTTTCATTATTTTGAGATAATAGTGGAGAACACATCAAAAGTAATCATTCTTTTCTCGAGTTTCACGCATCAACTATACGTTATTACTTGGTCCTACTTTGACGTATCACCATCTAATGTATTTTCTTATAGACAACACCATCTAATAGTATTAATACACACCTCAATCATCAATTGTTCCCCTTTCCTAGTTGAACAATGGTGATAGTTTAGATAGGAAAAGGAAACAATAATAGTAGAGTTGAGTTGTGTTTTAATGCATAATGGTAATAGTTCGAGTAGAAAAAGAGTAACTATTGTGGCATGTGGAAGTCGCAAAACATTAATAGTTCAAGTGTGTTTTCGCTCATTTAACTCTTTTACTTCTATTAATAGCCTGGATTCTATGTTATACCATCCGACACTTCACCTCAACCAAAGTCTCTCATCAATTGTGGCAAACCTAACTGCTTTTGGATTGAAATTATGTTCCCAATAGGAATTTTGTCTTATCATAGTCAGGATACATCCTTGAGATACAATAAAAACTGGATATCCTTGAGATACTATAAAAACTGGATATGACTGAGAGCAGAGGGATCACTACACCTATATGTTCAAGTTCACCAATAAAGGCAATTGTTGGTTCACCCCTGCCACAGCAATGCTATACAGTGCACACTTGGCATGTTGCAGCAATGCTATACAGTGCACACTTGGCATGTTGCGGTACATATCTTTCAACACATCTTGATATTTCATTTGCACTAAGAAAACTATCCCAATTCATGCATGTCCTGAGCCTGTAGCATAGAAGGTCGGTAAAAAAGGTTATTCAATATCTGAAATCATTAACAACCTCTTGCCTACAAATTCTTCGTCATCGGACATGAACTTATATATGTAGGTCAATGTTGATTGCAAATGATACAGTTGATAAAATCTCCACTTTAACATGGCTTAGGCAAAACTTCACTTCTTAAGCTAGCTTTTTGGGTTGAAATAGGCTCATGATTTATTTCTTTAACGTGATATCAGAGCAAGACGCATCTTAATTCTCAAGTGTGATGTTGGTCCCCCAAATTTTATCGTCCATGCACAAAATGTCCAGCAGCTGTCGCGGTTTAACCTCCGTGTTTAGGTGCTACTGTTTATTCGCCGTGTGTACTTGTATTCTGTGTAATTGTAAATATCCGGATATCATTAATATATTTATCCTGTTGCCGTGGAGGTTACCAAATTAATTTTGGGGTTTACCACGAAAAAATACTCTCACTCTCTAAAACAATTTTCTCTGCCTTCTCTCTAAACCGATCCACTGTTTATCGTCTTCTTCTTCCTTATACTTCTACTTTAAATTTTACAGATCTTTAATACCCAACGAGGGTGTGAAGAGTTGCACATTGACCCTATAAGAAATAAGTGATCTCCTTCGTATAGCTTGAACCAACCTCGTCTTTCGAGCTAAGCTTTTGTGGTTAATTATTAGAATTAGAGTTAGTTTAAGTATTTTAAGTTTTTATCCAAGCTTAGAGTTAGTTATACTATCATTGAATAAACTTCATCAAGTTTTTGCTTATATTCTCAAATTCCTTTAGGCTCTAGTATCAACTACTTCTACTATTACCATAAGCATTCAATTGAGATATCTCATTGTTTTCCCAATGTTGATACCCTGCATATCACATGCAAAAAGGTAAATTCTCTTATGCATATCACCAAAAACAGCACCGCTACCTGGAAACTATTCGACTTCCGATAAGCACAACACATATCAAAATCAAAATCTTCCATAAATCTAGAGAAATAAAAAAAGAATTGAACCTGTTAGTGCTGGAGAATTCATGGAGCCTGCCGCGATTAGAGATTATCACAACAGCAACATCGACATCACAGAGAATGGACAACTCTTTAGCTTTCTTCAATAAACCTTTCCTCCGCTTACATAAAGCAACTTGCCTGCAGGCTTTGTCCTGGATTGGCTTAATTTCTACCTTCCTTCGCCCCATTTTGGACTCGGAAAAAAGCCCTAAATCGAAAACTTTCAGATGTCTAGAAGTCTGTCATCGCCGTTTACTCTTCCATCCAATTTTGAGTTACCATTTTTGTTGTTTTCACTCCAATTAAATGTTGGCTCCCTTTTCGTCGTCTCTGTTTTTATTTACTTACAGGCAATGGCGGCCGAAATTAGCTCAAAACGTGGCAAAAAAGTAAAGAGATCAACACTTTGGCTAACTAAGATGTTATTTTTAATTTTTTTGGGAATTGCTGCATGAAATTAACACAGGAGTATAAATTATTGAATAAGAATTTTCACATATAGCTACTTAAAAATATTTTAATTGTGCTCAATAACTATAATTTGAATAATTATATTTCGTAACTAAAGTGATAAAAGTGTTTGTATATTTTGCATAGCATATGTATATATTTGTATAATTCGCTATACAATTTTTAGTTTATGTATAGTGTTTGTATATTTTGCTATACAAATTTATGCACAACGTCTGTATATTTCAGTATACAGGTTGATTCGGACATAATTTTTATATAATTGTGCATAATATTTGTATAATTCGTTATACTTCGGGTGTGAATGCATACATTTGTATTTAAGTACTTTTTAAAAATAATATTATTGTATATGATTTAGAGAGATGAGTATAATTTCACGTGAATCTAAAAATCTCCTCTCGATACATCTCTATTTATGTTGCACAAATTATATTTTTAATACATAACTTATTTTTGACGAATTTTTCATCGTTAACTTTAAAATCCCTTTAGGACAAAACAAAAATATTTTAAATTTATATTTTATTAATTAACTTATAATTAAAAATATTTTTTAACTCAATTTTTATTCTAAGACTATAAAAACTCAACATGGCCCCAAAATAGATATTGATGCCATTCCGTGTACAACCTTGATGGATAAGTATCTGATGGGCTGCAAAAACAATGAGTAGTACTTTCCTTTCTTTATTGGATGGAACTTGGTCCAAAGACTAAAGATAAAGACAAATAAAAAGGATAGTTGAATGAGTAATTCCAATTTATTTTCAGATTGTAATTGCTTTATTCGTTTGCACTCGATTTAGTATGAGAAAGATATCAAAAATATTTTTAAATTTTATATGAATTGTTAATTTTATTCTTAAATTATTGATATTTTCGATCTTATAATATGAGTGAAATATACTTTTAAATTCTTATCAAATTTAATGGTGTCTTCAACATTTTGCTCAACATTTATTAAGCTCTTTATACTCCTATAAGAGTTTGATACTGCTTACTGTAACATTTTAAGTCGTTTTAGCTAAATTCGAATCGAAACGTCACAAGAGGTTTAAAAATACATCTAAAAATGCTTTGGTGAAATTTTTGGCCAATTTGAAAAATAATATTTTGTGGCAAAATTACTTAACCAGAAGAGTACGCGACGTGAGCCTGTCTCAGCATAGTTCATTTTACACTTTTATTTATAAAACGCACTCGATGAGTGCGGTTTCCGCTTTTGTTCATAAAATGCATGTTACCGATGCATTTTATGCGCTTCGAAAGAAAATAAACTAGGAATTAGTTGGCGATTGTAGACCTGCTCCATCATAATTCTGACTTTCAGTTTTAAGTGAACGGCTTTCCGTTCTTTTCTCTACCTCTCATGTTCTTAACCCACGACGTTTTGAGACCTAGCCCATATCAGTTTGGAAATGCCATTTTCCTCTCATTAACACATAAAACATTGAGAATGATAAATTGAAAGAAAAGGAGAAGTTAGGCTTCAAGTCTAACTTTCAAAATTCATGTAGTAATCTTCCTTCTAGGTATGTAAGGCTAACATAATGTTGCACTGAGTTCGTCTGAATGTCCCTTCAACTTCAATTGTTTCGAGTTGAGATTGAGTCGAGTTGAGCCCTAATTGCCTTGATATTTGAATTGAGATAATTATTTGTTCTTTGAGTCTTATTATATTATGTGTTGAGATTATAATTATTTCTATACTTTTAATTCTTGATATTGTCATTCATAGTTACATTCCCATAAACTCAAATTGAGTCAATGATCATGATTTTTACTATGCATCATTTTGAATTGAGATTGCTGGTTGTTTTATATGTGTTGAGCAAAAATGATTTTTGAATGGATTTGAAACTTATTTTACTGAGTTTAAACGTATATGAGCTTTAAGCACATAATGTTTTGAGAAAGAGTTTTGATCAATTCTGAAAGAGTTTGAAAATATAATTCCTTTGTTTTTATAAGAAAGATTTGATGATTTGAGATGAGATTGAACTGATGAGAGTCCAATAAGATCTGGTGAGATGCTTTTGAAAAATTTATATACTTGAAAGATATGTACACAATGATTTGATTTAGGAGTAGTTTTGAACACCGATTTGAGTATCGGTATAAATAACTCAAAACCCATAAATTACGTAGCCAGCATGAGAGAGGATCAAATTAAATCGTTAAAGTCCTCGCCTGTCCTAAAAGAGGACTTTGATTAATATTTGATCCAATAATCGTGAAGTACAATCGTTGTATCGTCATTCATTTATATAGTGATGATTGTCAGTTAAAGAAACTCCTTAGTAAAAATAAACGATTTGATTTGATTGAGATTGATATGATTGAGTTGATTTTGATAAGCATTGTTTATGGTTTAAGTTTCATGCTTAAGTGAATTCTAGTTATTATTTCCTTTTCAGCTATTTTACATATCATATATTTTGTGTACCGACGCTATTTGGTAGTGCATCATTTTGTTGACAATCTACTTCTTTTCAATAACTGTGGAGCAAAACGAATAATATTCTTTAGAGGAAATAAATTAGTCCATGAAATAATGAACCGTTTAATTTATTTATCTCTGAACAGGTTAATGATAATTCATTCATTTATTGATTCAATCTATTATTTGCCCCAACCTAAGTAACCTATAAGTGAGTTAATTAACTCAGACGATTTTGACCTATTCAAATTTAACCTATTTAATTCAACTTACTTATTTAGCACCTCTATTTTTTTTTTAATTATAAATATTAATTTGACCTGCATGTTGTTAGTGGGGAGAGATCAAAATATCATAGTTCCAACGGATAGAAACTAGAATTAACTCTTTTTGTATTTAATTAATAAAGTTTAGTAGTATTTGTAAATAATATTTGGTAATAAGGGTTTGATTTGCAAATAGTAATTTTAGTATTTGCGAGTGAAATTATAATCAAACACTAATTTTAATATTAGTAAATTATTATTTTAAACAAATAGAAATAAAAAATTGGAAACTACTATGTCATATAGACAAACTCACCTTAACAATTTCCAGCGTTCGATGTTGCAGCAATGTAAGTCAGTCTAATTAATTCGTCGACGTAGTCTCTAGGTGGCTGATACTATACTGGTAAATTATCCGAAACATAAAAGTTGTTATCGAGTGATAAATAAATTTTATTTTTTAAAAAGAATATTAAGTTTGAATTCTAAATTTAGGATAAGTTTAGGAAGTATTTTATTTTTAAAATAGAAGGTATTTTTACATAAATTTGAAATAATTAAACTTCAAAGTAAATAACAAATATTAAGGATGGATATAAATCGAGTTAGTTTAGATTTTACAAACATAAAAATCAAATCATTTTTGTCTAATTTTTAAATCTTTAAATCAAATCAAACTAATAAAACTCTAACTTTTCAAATTAGATTTTAATATCTAAAAATTATTTAGATCTCAAATTTTTAATATTTTTTAAATATAATATTAAATTAAATAATATCACATAAAATTAAAATTAAAATAATATTATTTTTTATTCGATTTTGTTCACTCGGAATGAACACCGAAAACGAGAAAAGAGTTTCCTCGATGCACGTAGCTGCTTTATCGTTGATTGATCATCGTCGACGTGGTCTTTTCTTTTTGTTTCTTTTTTAGCTAAAGGTACACGCCCAATACTTGTTTCTTTCTAATTTATCCATTTCCTCTTCATCCATTTACAAATTACCATATTAATATTATCCTCTTTTAGAAAAAATGATCTATTCTAACTTGATATAGAGTCTAAAAAAATAAGAAAATTTTTTCAATCTTGATTTTACATCAAAATTATGCCAAATGTATCAAAACGTCTTTTATGTATTGAAATATTCTTTCTCTTGTAACTTGAAACATGCCACGTGAAATAACAATATATCCAATGGAATCTCACAAGTAGAGTCTAAGAAAACATGTCATGTGAAAAGTTAGAGAAAATAAAAATGAGTCATTCTTTTTTAAATAGACTCCAAAAATATCATTCTTTTTTAAACATAGAAAGCGTTATCTATGTGGCATTTTTGCTTTTCAAAATATTAGTTATATAAATTTTAATTAATATTTTGAAATATATTTTTGTATGTTAAAAATTATAATTTATAATTATTTTTAATGTTGTTTTTGAATATTCAAATTTTAAATTATTGATAGCTAATTGAATTGATAAAAGTATCACATAAATAGAGACGAAAAATGTAAGTTCGATACATTAAAGCTCCCATTATACGTGTGAAGTGCTTTCATTTCTGTGGTTGTTTGCAACAAACTAATTTCACTTAAATATCAAAACATAAGTACATATAATCATGATTAATTAGTATACATTTTTTTTACTCTAATAAATTAATTTAATGTGAAGACCTAACTTCTTTTTTTACCTATATATAGTTTGTTTGAGTGGCATATCAAGAAGTTTATTATGGTTTCTCCATAGAACCAAAACTTGAATGGAAACTAGCAGAGAAGGGAAAGTCTTAGATTTCGTCATGAATTAATCTGTAAGTTCGACTAATTTGATTCTACTCTTTTCGAAATGCACATTTTCCTCTTGTCTCTTTTTCTAATGTTTTTCTTCCAACTTCAGAATTGAAGCGGAGTTGAGCAAAGTTAGAATTTAAAGCTTCTCAATTGATAATTTTTACGTATCAAATATGAAGTTTGGATCGAAGTTAGTTTTATGAGTATATGTTTTCTATTTGTAAATTTATGATAATATACTATATATTGCTGGAGTGTGTTTGGTATTTTGAAAAGTTTTTTGAAAAATAATTTTAAAATTTTTTTAGATTAGAATACTATTTTAAAAAATATTTTTGTTGGAAAAATCATGTTATTTTCACGAGATAGTGATGAAATTTATGTACATAATATTCTCCCAAACCGTACATGAGTAGTGGTGGTGGTTGTTTCTACAAGGATATGAGCAATTTAAAAATCAGAAAAATGACTTTTAATAATAGAAAGTAGGATAAATAAATTTCAAGAGTTTTGTATAGTAAATTTTATATAATCAATCAAATTAGATGGATATGCCTTCAAATATAGGTCACCAAAAGATCTCGAACTAACCAAGTATGAAAGTCAGGATCTTTTTTTAAAAATAAATTTCTATTTAAAGAGCATACAACTGCATGAATCAGTTCACACTAAACCTCGAGAGATATCAAAAAAGTATTTGAAATGAAATAATATCAATTCTAAAAAATTCTCCATCCTCAGTTCCCAGACTCACACCCGCTAAATCGTATATTATAAAGATTCTTAAAATAATATATATACATACACACTAAAATAAAGCTAAAAAATCCACTAATTTCAGTAAGATATTTTCCTTCCTACGAAACACTCCCTGTTTCTCATTGAATAATATTCTCAGTTTGAATTTATATTTGCAACAAGTATGATTCTTTTTCCCCAATTTTTCATCTTGATATTTTTGAGACGAGAATCTTTCGAAAACAGCTCTTTATTTCTGCGAGGTAGTCTAAGGTACAATAATATAACCTTTCACAAAGCAAGTATAAGAATTTCAAAGTATGTCAAACAGTGCGTAGAGTACTTATCAAGAATGAATCAAATTCTTGAAAAAAGACATCATAGTACATTGGACAACTTCAGAAAGGGAAAAAATAAGAGGCATAAGCCCTGTCAGTACTGAAATAAATTAATCATCCTCCAACAGAAACAAAGAGTAAGGATGAATATTTAGTTTTATTGAAGCTGCACAGTATTGGTTATTTCTCTTGACTTATGATGATTTTGCAGGTTATTTCCCTGGGACTATTTGACAAATACAACGATAATCACTAAAGAAAATTCAGAGTAACTCTCTGTTGTCCAGAAACTACGCGGGATGGTGGAAGGTCAGTAAAATCTGTAGACATATAGTTTACTTCTCTGTTTTTGTTGATCTTAGCTACCTGTATGAGGAATCATGCATATTGTTAGTTCGAAAAACATCAAAAAAGGTCTAATTTGTGGAGAGCAAACTTTTGTGAGGTACTACTTACATCGTCCTCCAGAAGTTTCTTTTCCTCTTGCAGCTGTTTTTCCTGCAACAATCGAGTAGTAGTATCGATAATTTGCTGCCTAATGGAAAATTTAACAAGATATTAATACATCCTAAAACAATTGAAGATATCTGATGAGAACTGTACATCGCAAAGCTACATAGAGTAGTAGAAAGCAAGAATGGCTATTAACTCCATCAACTTGAAGGAGCGAAGATAATTGTGAGAAATTTGATCAAAAGAGATGCCTAGAGTATTGTCCGCTTGACAATTACTCCCTTAGTTGAGCATGGAATTTTAAAAATTGTAGGAGTTTTCACAAAGTTCCATAACTACTTCAATTTTAAATGGAAGAGTACACTTTTATGGAGCTTTTTACTAAATAAGTGAACCCAACAAGGTAAAATGTTTGATAGTGTCATTAACATTTTCTCAAATAGGGAAATGTGTTTTTGGGACAAACTAAAACGGAAGTGTGTCAATTGGGACAGAAGGAATAAGTCTTAACATACTTTAGACCAGCCTATCAAGAATCCGAGGAGGACAAGCCGAGGAGGACAAGCGGATAATTTGTGCCTCTTCATACTCTTTTTCCACAATAAGCTAATTGACTATGTTATGCAATTTGTGACAATCAAATAGCATGCAAGCACTAGCGATTAGTCCCTCAGTTGAAACCAAGGATGGTGTGTCCTATAACCCCGGAAAAAAGGAAATGTTCAACAACAGAGTTTTACAGTTTAGTAAAGGAAAACTATGTTGCTCAGACCCTCCAAAAGTTTTCGTCCACGGTCTTGTCAGATACTCGAAAATGCGCGACTTTTGAAGGAATATTTTTGAAGAGTTCGAGCAAAGATAGGATGAAAGATGCTATTTTTCCTGATAAAAGTCCGAATAAGCTAAACCTAAAGGTGAGTCAAAGTTCAGGGACTCAATGCCCTGTTGGTAGAGAGATTCACGAGACACACAGATAAAACAAACTCATGAAATCAGCAGAAACAGTATTCAGGACGTTCCTGAAGATGCAGTGGGATGCGCCAGTGGAAATGAAAACGTACCTTCTCATGAAGATCCTTAACAGATTCAAGCATCAAATGTGTCTGCACAAAACAAAACTATTTAGAGTTGCTTCATTCTGAGGTACTAACTAAGAACCAGATTATAATACGAAGTCGAACATTATTTAAAAATAAATGCAAATGCTTATTAAAAAAAAAAAAAAAAGCAAAACTAAGCAAAAATAGGAGGCATAGCCAGTGATGCAGCTAGAATATACATTAAGGAGTTTAAAAATATGAAGATACAAAACACACGAACTAGCCGAAGGGGGTTTAACATTTTCTATATGTACATAATAATAATTTTAACCATGTATAAATAGTGTAATTTTCTGCTGAGGTGGGTTCAGGTTCATAGGCCCAAGCTAGCTTTGCCGCTGGATATAGCCGGAGGAATTCACTAAAAATTATTAGTTTCTTACTTTTTGAATTAGCAAATAAATCACGAAACAAGACATTGAAACTTATAGAGTTACACGAAAGGTGTATATTAGAACATTGAGGTACTCCAACTAGAGTGGTCAAAGTCTGAAAAACGTTTGGCGTTTGTGACGGCTTCCCAGAGTTCCGAATGATGCAATTCCACTAGGGGCAAGGAACAGAGGAAAGTAAAAGGACCTTTCTAGATCTGACTTGCATTAGAGCAGTTTGAAGTTCATTCTCCAAATGGATAAGGTCAGCCACAGTGAGACCATCAGCATTAGTTTCCTCGAGTTCCCTGTCAAAATTGAGACAGAGAATCAGCGGTATAAGCTTTAAGAAACAAAAGTGAAGAAATGTTCAGTACCTTTCTGTTGTTTGTAGCAGTTCTCCTGTTGTTGTGAACCCTGAGTATTTACAGTGCTATTTCCACCTCAAAATGATTGGAAAACTTTCAGCACAAAAAATGCAAGTATGATTGTCCGTGATAACAATGAACAACACAAATGATTATTGTGGATACATTGCAAAACACACAATGAACTGATGATAAGTTACTAAGCAACCGTTTTAGCTCCATGAATGAACAACTAGTCAGAGCATGCCTCAAGGATTTGATGAAATACTATGTATGTCTGGCATAAGTAATATAGTTGAGAAAAAAAGAAGACCTTTTTTTAAGTACATTTTAGTTGAAGCGCGACTTTGTGCAATATGATGAAGAATAAGCATTATTACAATTTGGACCTTCCAGTCCAGAGGAAAGCATACCAAACTAACATGTATATACAGCTTCTCGTCTGGCAGAAGATATGTCCTCAAAAAAATTTTCAAGTTCCAAGAACTGGTCTGGCAGTTTTTGGGTGAAATTTTACTTCCATCGACAAACTTCAACTTTTCCCCAAATAAAATGCATCTTCAAATTTTTTCCAAGTAAATGCATGTTCAAACAAAACTTAATATTCCAAAAACCATTGTTCAACAAACTTTAGAAACTCGTTTTTTCAAGTTTCAACTAAATCTATGCCCAAACGTTAGCTTCGATATTGTTTGGATTGAGGCTTATTTTAAGTGCTTTCAAGCACTTGTTACTAAGTCAAAATAAGGGGAAAGTCATAAGTTAAGATTCCTAATTTTATCACTTATGCTTATAAGCCATAAGTTATACGTCCATCCAAACAGGCCCTTAGTGTCTTCGGACCTATTAAAAATGCAATGCAGGAAATCGCAAGTATTTCCAAGTTCATCTGGAAATAGTTTCGTCTAGATATTTGATCAGTTCAGGGCTGCTTCCTTTTTATTAAGGGTGAAAGTTCAAAGTTACTTTACATCAGACGGAGGCAAAGAGTACCCAAATTAATTGAGAACTTAAATATATGGACACACAGTGCACTTATTTCATGTATCAAGACAGGATTCTAATTCACTAGAGTATAAGTTGATAGCAGTCACTAATAAAATACCTCTGAGGCTTGGATTTCGTTAGAGATCTCTTTTTCTGCTTCGACGTGGCACTCGTATCGGTGAAGTATCCCTGTCACACTGGAAAAAATATTATCAGATATGCTTGTTGGTGGGTAAGTGTAAGGAAAATATTATGGGGAGCAGATCAATTTGTATAGGTTTAAACATAACGAGTGCACCAGAAAAAGAACATATTTTATAGCGTTCAGTCTCTTTGAGCATTAGGCCCTAAACCATCAAATCAAATGGAACTAATGAAGCTCAAGTTATCAACAATGAATCTTATCATGGAACACCAAATTTGATACAAAATGAAGAGTTACTTGATTATCACACCCAGTTTCACCATGTCTTCAAATTTCCATTCTCTAAGCAAATGTTCAATCCAAACTAGCTCACGTGTTGTATAGCCGTTGCTAAATGAATTCTACTTCTATATTGGATCGAGCAACCACATCCAGTTTCTAGCTCTTCCAAAACACCACATTACCTCCTATTAAAAAAGACTATATCCAAAAGTAGAACATTTATCAGATGGCCCATGTCTGTGTATCCAATGATCTACTCATGCCTTTGATCCTAGAGAAGCAATCTTTTGCCTGGGGGTGATTTTATACACCAAAAACTATGGAATTCGTGCTTGATTATCTAGAACAAAGCCCATCTCTTCCTTCCCCTTCGTACGGCTCAGTGAGATCAAATGGCTAGGATGAAATGAAGTGATAGGAAGAGATAGACTGATGGCAGGAACCCCATTCATGAAACCCCATCAGGGAAGAGAGCATTTTTGTGGCAAGTGATGGGTATTCTAAGATGACTCATTTCATACTATGTCATAAAGTGAGATGCTACTGATGTTACTGACTTATTCATAAACTTTGTGCTTAAATTGCATGGGTTTGTAGAACCATTACTAGTGATAGGGATTTTAACATTTTTAGCTCTTATTGGAAAGGGTTATGGGATAAGCTTGGAACCAAATTGATGTCTATTCTTCTTATCACCTTCAAATCAATGATCAAACTGAAGTGCTTAATGGAAAATTAGGTCAAACACTTGGAGCCATGGTCAAGGGTAAGCTTAGCTCATAGGAGGACCACTTACCTTTAGTTAAATTTCCTTACCATTGTACTATTCATCCTTTTAGGATGTCTCCATTTGGATGTGTTCACACTTTTCTAATTCCGCTGTCTCAAGAAGTTGAGCGTTAAGATGCAAAGAAGAAAATGAAACCATGAAGACAATTCATGAAAATGCTAGAAGGAAGCAACAACAACAAATACATACCCTGTGTAATCCCACACAGTGGAGTTTGCAAAAGGTACAGTGTACGCAGACCTTATCCCTACCTCTGAGGTAGGAAACTATTTTTGACAGAAATAAACCTTAAGAAAAATAGTCCAAAGTATTCTCGAAAAAGAAGTAACGGGAGAACAAGAAACAATAGACAATTAAAAAAATAGCAAATAGTAACAAAACAGAAACTACAAAAAAATTAATGCAATAATCGAGGTAACAATAAATAACAAATAGTAAAAGAAATCAAAGGAAAAGAAGCTACTGGGTCAATACTACAACTACTTCTTTGAACAAACAACTAGATAACACACTAGTACCTACTAATCTTATACCCTATTTTGTGTCCTCAACATCCTCCTATCGAAGATCACGTCCTCGACAAGCTAAAACTGTATCATTTTCTATTTAATAATGTCCCTATCATACTTCTTAATTTGGTCTACCTCTACCTATCCTGACACCATCCTAGCTAACCTTTCACCCTTCGCACTAGGGCATCCATGCATCTACTTTTCACATGCTCAAACCATCTCAGTCTCTCTTCCTGCATCTCATCCCCCATTGAAGCTACTCCCACCTTATCCCGGATATCCTCATTTCTAGTCCTCTCTCTCCTAGCATGTCCACACATCCATCACCACCATCCTCATTTCTACAACTTGCTAAAAGGAAATCTGAGAAAATGCACACCACAACAAACAAACAAAAGGGATGGTTTTTTTTAACTTGAAGATTGGATTTTGGATTCACTTGAGAGAAAGGTTCCACAAAGAAAGAAAATCAAGCTTCTACCTATGGGAAAAAACCCCTTCTATGTTCTTGAGCACGGTCATCGTGATGCTTCTGAGATAAATCTTTCTAACGATTCTCTTGAGCATGACATGTCCAATGTTAGTGATTTATCTCATTTTGTTGTAAAAATAAAGAATTTCCTCTAAGAAAGGCAAGAATGTATCCTGAAATCTACACTGATCACCTACCACATGATTCACTTGAGCAAAGCAAAGAAATTACAAGCACTTGGATCACTTTTTAGGAAGTGGAAAGCATTTAATGAACCTTTGGAAGATTTCATCTCATGCCACACATTTGTAGAAGGTAGCAAGATAGGGAAACGAAGTTAGAGCAGATTTGAGAAGCCTTGGATTATAATGCGATGTGTAATTGGTTCATTATAATGCTTGAGATTCCTAGAACATCAAAGTAGCATTATCTGAAGGCGCACCTCCCCCCCCCACCAAAAAAACAACAAACACCACGCATTCTAGGATGTTTGTATAATAGTTAGAACAAAAAGAGCG
>JAPFFP010000012.1:17381481-17409684 GCA_026153255.1 Solanum medicagineum
ATAGGGTACTTTAAGTATATGAAAATAACCCTTTTACATAAAATATCTTATTATAAAAGATTTAGAAAATAGGAGTACCTTACGATAAAATTGTCGAAGCTCCACGCAATAAACCACCTCCCTTTTTAATAAGACTCTCAAAGATTGTTAAGCACTCTATTTTTATTTATTTTTCTCTTCCTCACGTTGTTTGTATGATTGAAAGAAGAAGAGACTACCTCTATTTATAGAGGCATTATATGCCTCTTCGGTTCAAGTACGAGTCAGTGGAATTTCCACTTACACATACTAACAAAAATTATAAAAGAGACAATGACCTAACATGCACACTAAAAATTATTATAAAAAAGATGGCCTAACATGCACACTAAAAATTATAAAGAAAAGAATGGCCTAACAATTCAGTTTTTTTTTTTTTGTTACATTTGACCTATTCAAATTTAAGATACTTAATTCAAATTTAATTCAACTTATTTATTTAGCACCTCTATTTTTTCTTTTATTTTAAATGTTAACTTGACCTGGATATTGTTACTGCGGAAAGACAAAAATATCATAGTTTGAACAGGTAGGATACTAGAATTAACTCTTTTTCGTAATCCATAAATTTTAGTAGTATTTGAAAATAATACTTATTAATTAAGATTTAATTTAAAAAGAATAATTGTGAGTGAAATTATGATCAAATGATAATTTTAAATTTTAGTATAAATTATTTTTATTAGTTTAAAGAAATTTAAAAAAAAATAAAAAATTGGAATTTACTATGTCCAGCGTTTGATGTTGGAGCAATGTAAGTCGGTCTAATTAATTTGTCGACGTAGTCATTAGGTGTTGATACCATACCCCTAAATTACTCGAACCATTAAAATTTATTATCGAGTGCTAAATATATGTTATTTTAAGTTTAAAATATTAAGTTTGAATTTTAAATTTAAATTAGTTTTTTGTAGAAAGTATTTTTTTTAAATAGAAAAACAAATACTAGAGATGAATATAGATCAAATTAATTCAGATTTTAAAGTATCAAATTAAATAACTTAAATTAAGATTTTAAATAAATAATCAAATCAAACTAATAAAAGTCGAATTTTTCAATCTTAATTTTGTTTATTTCTCAATTTTTTGATAATATATTCATACATAATACAATTAACTTATGTTTTAAAATAGTTTTACTAGTGACACCAAAATACCCTTAATATTCTCCCATTTGGACTATTATGATTGGGCATTCAATGGCAGCAAATTTATAGGGAGTAAATAATTAAATCAACCGATATTGTATCTGCATCAGACTAGATACCATCCTTTTGAATGAGGACTTTCGACTTATTCTGATATAATATAAGTGATGATATTAAAATATTTTTTAAAAATATTTTTTTATTTTATTTTATATTAAAATTTTTAATTTAGCATGATATTTAAGAAAAAATAAAATTTTTAAAATTTGTGATTTAAAATTATTCTGATATATTTATATGGTTGGAGTTACTTTATTAAGGATAAAAGAGGGAGTTTGAAGATTAAATTATTTCTTATTAGAGTAAGCTGACATGCTTTTTGAGACGAACCAAAAAACAAAGATTGTCACATAAAATGAAATAATAAATAAATCATATTTGTTTTTAAATACATAATAAAATAAATATACTAATATAATTACATGATTAAACATTAAAAAAATTAAATTATACTTTCTCCGTCCCATTTTATGTATCATCCTTTTGTATTATTCCATGCCAAAACAAATATCACTTTACTTGAATTAGAAATAATTTTAAGTTAAAATTCTTTTTTTATCCTTAATAAAATTATTTTCAATCACAGAAATATTTACAAATGATTTTAGACTACGAATAATTTTATACCATAAATTTTAAAAGTCTTCTCTTTTTTCTTAAATACTGTTCAAATCAGATAATATTACATAAAATGAGACATAATATATATATATATATATGGAGAGAGAGCGAAAGAAAGAGATTATCGAATTGATTTAATCTCGAATTGATTTTTTTATTCGATTTTGTTTACTCCAGAAAAATATCTAATGAAAAAGAGAAAAGAGTTTCTCGATGTACGTAGCTGCTTCATCGTTGTCGACGTGGTCTTTTCTTTTTGTTTCTTTTTTGGCCAATGGTACACTGCCAACACTTGTTTTTTCCTATTCATTTCCTCCTCATCCATTATGACTATTATTTATCCATCTATTAATTTTATTTTCAAATTATTAATCGTCTCGAAAATATATTTTTTATTTAATTAACAAAATTAAAATATACGTAAGTGTTAAATCATTTTTTAACTTTGACAAAAAATTTAAGGTATATCTCATTCTTATTATAAGATTTTGAAATCAATCAATTTCAAAGATAATTTTTTTTAGTAATTTTCTCTTAAATTAATTAAATTTAAGGATTTTGACTTTTTTCTTCTACCTTTATATAGGTTGTTTGAGTGACAGGTGAAGTTTTATTATTGTTTCTCCATAGAACCAAAACTTGGAAGGAAAACCACAGTGAAAGGAAAGTCTTGGATTTCTTCATGAATGAATCTGTAAGTTTCAAAATGCTAATTTTCCTATGTTTAATCCTCTCTGTCTCTTTTTCTGAAGTATTTCTGGATGACCCAAATCTTGGAACAGAAGCAGAGTAAGGATTTAAAACTTAATCTGAACTATTTGAAATGGAGCAAAAATATTTTTTTGTTAAGTTTTGATTCAAGTATATTCCTTGATTAAATTGTTTGCTAGAATTTTTTTTTTCTATTACAAATAGTTCGAAATATTATTCAACCTTTTCCTTGAAGTCGTCATGAAATCGTCAATATAGACTAGGCTTGATGAGCTGATTTGGTCTGACTCATAATTTAGCAAGATTGAACTAAGATTTCTATTTAAAAAAAGAGTTTTTTTTGAAGGCTGTCCATTTAACCACCTTTAACACAGCAACCTTTTTAGCACAAGAATTTCATATCCTGTACAACGACAAAAACAACATACCAAGTGGAATCGAATTTAGAGAGGGTAGAATGTATACAAACTTTACCAATTACAGAAGTATAGAGACTGTTTTTTGGGAACCTTGTCAAGCCTACACAAAATTGTAGAGTAAAATTCAAAAGCTTCAACTACATTATACAACTTCTTCAGGAATAGAGAAATAAATTTATCATCATGAATAATTAGAATTGTTGAAACTGCAAAATATTTGTTATTTGCAGAGACATGTTGAATTTACGATAGTTTTGCAGGTAGTTCCCCCTGGGGCTATTCGACAGAGACAACGATTATCACTGGAAGAAATTCAGAGTAATTCTCTGTTGTCCACAAAGGGCAGTGAAATCCACATTTACTTCTCTGTTTATGTTGATCTTTGCTACCTAGCAGACAAAAAGAGGAAAACGAGACTGAGATTGTTTAGGCGTGTGTTGAAGTGTAACAACTCAAGTTAGGAGGAGCAAGAGGCTGGAGTTAGGGGTTACGCGGAGGGGTGGGGATACATCAAAAAAGTATTGTGGAGAGGTGATTAGATATGATATGGCACAACTTCATATCATCAAGGATATTATAATAAATAGAATGGAGTGAAGGTCGTATTAAGGTAGCAGGTTAGTAGGGTTAGAGATTGTCTTGCTTTGTGACGATTTTAGGTTTGTCATAGAATTAGTCGGTACTATTATGGTTGTGTTGTCATTGATTTTCAAATATTTTGCTACTTTTATACTTTTCCTTATATAATTAACATTGCTCTTTTGTTTTAGCGATTATTTTATATCTATTATTTTTCAATTTTTACTTGGGTGGATACAATTGAGCCGAGGGTCTTTCAGAAACAACCTTTTTATCTCCTTGAGGCAGTGGTAATGTTTGCGTATACTACCCTCCAGACCCTACTTTATGGGATTTCATCAAGTATGATGATGTTGTGTTTTATATAGATGGTAAATATCTAAATTCAAGTGTAAAAAGAGGTTTATATGTATTATTTTATGTCATTTTCAACCAAGGAAATCTGATGTGGTGTTCATTATGATTTTACCTAATATTTTCCATTTTTTCTTTTGACGTAGATACGTTGAGCATGAGGACGAATCCTTTTCTTGAGAAAAAGCTACTCCCTTTGTCCCATATTATATGGACCACTTTTCATTTTACACGATTATTAGGAAACCATCGATGTACTAGTGAACTTTATCATTTTACCTTTTATTTTTATCAATGTACATACAAATTTTGGAATTTGACAGGCCAAATTGGCCTGACCCATTTTTTTCATGGCCCAAAAACAGTAAGTCAAGCCCATCAGTACGTGGGCTACGAGCCTTGCTGGGTCAACCCACATTTTACAAGTATGTTTTTTTAATAAATTCTTAAATTTTATTAATTACAACTTTAAAATATTAAAACAAATAATAACAACATAATATTGCATGGTAGTGTTACTATTACATATTATGAAACATAATTCGCATCTAAATTTTAATATTTAAAATTTTTAAATAAATATTGAGTTTGGACTCTTATTATTTTTAATACTCTATTTTATTTTTATTTTTAATTCGATCTATGAGCTGGCTTAACTCATATTGCAAAAACTCTACTAATTAGTAGGCTTATTCAAATAGGGCTAATGGCTCAAAAAATCTTAGTACAACCCTGTTAAATCAAAAGTTAGGCTAGGCTAGCCCATCGGACCTTAGTCCATATTGATGGCTCTAAAGGTAAGCTTATCTATCAATTAGTCATATTACCGCAAATATTCAACTGAGGTAAAATATCTTTTTGTTCAGTGATATCAATTGGAATTCTATTTCATTATTTTGAGATAATAGTGAAATACACATCAAAAGTAATCATTTTTTCTTGTGTCACTCCCCAACCCAACTATTCGTCATTCCTTGATCTTACTTGACCTATCACTATCTAATGTATTTTTTTTAGAGACGACACCATTTAATGTATTAAAACGCACCTCATCTACCAATCATGGTGATAGTTTAGATAGGAAAAAAAACAACTACTGACAACTGAGGTATGTTTTAATGCATAATGGTAATAGTTCGAGCAGAGAAGGGAATAACTATAGTCGCATGTGGAAGTCACGAAGAATTGATAACTCAAGTGTGTTTTCGCTCATCAACTCTTTTATTTTTATTAATAGCCCCGATTCTATATCATACCATCGACAACTTCACCTCAAACCAAAGTCTCTCATCAATTGTGGCAAACCTAACTGCTTTTTGGAGATCGAAATTATGTTCTCACCAGGAATGTCTTATCATAGTTGGGATACATCATTGAGATACTATAAAAACTAGATATGACTGAGCGCAGAGAGATCACCACACGTATATGTCAAGTTCACCATTAAAGGCGATTGTTGGTTCACTCCCTGCCAATGCAATACTATATCAGTGCACACTTGGCATGTTGCGATACATATCTTCAACACATCTTGTTATTTGATCATGCATGTCCTGAGCCTCTAGCATCGAAGGTCGGTAAAAAGGGTTAAATCATTAACAACCTCTTGCCTACAATTCTTCGTCATTCCAACATGAACTTATAGATGTAGTCAATGTAGATTGCACGGAAAATCCAGTTGATAGAACCTCCACTTTAATGTAGCTTAGGCAATTTTCACCTCTTAAGCTAGCTTTTTGGGTTGAAATAGACTCATGATCCATTTTTTTTAACGTGATACCAAAGCAAGATGCATCTTAATTCTCATTTCTGATATTGGTCCCCCATATTTAATTGTCCATGCACCAGATGTCCAGTCTTAGCATGAGGAGGAGTGAAGAGTTGCCCATTGACCCTATAGGAAATGGGTGGTCTCTTCAATATGGCTCAGAACCTCGTCTTTTGAGCGCAAAGCTCACGGGATTATTAATATTACAGTTAGTTTGAGTATTTGAATTTTTCACCTAAGCTTATCTACTAGGTTAGTTCCTTAAATTTAGGAGAGTTAGTTACAGGGCGGAGCCACCCTTCCCCAATGGGTGTCAAGCGACACCTCTTCATCTGAAAATTATATTCTATATATAGGTCAAAATTTCGATTTAATAAATATTTATACAAGTAATGACACCTCTTAACACAATGACACCTCTTAACACAAGCCAACTACTTAGTGTAGTAGTTAAGGGGTTGCAAAAATTGCTTGATCACTAGTTCTTTACACTCTTAAGTCAATTTAAGTGATGGAGTAGTTATCACAGGATAAAATTCATTATAGTACTATTACCACAGGCATTCAATTGACATGCAAAAAGGTAAACACAAACTACTCTGACTTTCGAAAAGCACAATATGTATCAAAATCAAGATCTTCAGAATCAAAAAAAAAGAACTGCTGGAGAATTCATATAGCTTGCCGCTATTTGAGATTATCACAGCAGCAACATCGACATTACAGAGAATGGACAACTCTTTAGCTTTCTTCAATAGACCTGTCCTCCGCTTACAGAAAGCAACTTGCCTGCAGCTTTTGTCTTGAATTGGCTTAATTTCTACCTTCCTTCGCCCCATTTTGCGAAGCCCTAATCGAAACCCCTGAGATGCCTAGAGGTCTCTTTTGTATCGTCCCCGTTTCTCTTCCATCCCCTTGAATTTTTTTTTTTTTTTTTTGGTTAGAGTTACCATTTTGTTGTTTTACTCTGTTCACTGCAATTAAAATCTCATGGGGTTCCTTTTCGCCGTATTTTTCATATTTATAATAATTTGGTGGCAAGGCAAGTGGCCGAAATTAGAGGAAAAACGTGGCAAAAATTAAAGAAATCAACACTGCTCTTTAAGGGGGATCATTATCATGAAAGCCACCGCAAAAATATACAACGGGGTAAACATGGGTTGACCCGGGCTAGCTCAACGTGACATGTTTAATAATACTTGTTCAGTTTATAAAATCAAAAGATAATTTTATACTAAGTTTTTAATTTATCCTTATCATTAGTTATAGTCATTTTCCTATTACATTTTTCAAGACATCATATTTATTATATTCAAAGTTATTTCTCGTGTCAAGTCAATAGAGGTCAAGTAAAGTTGGACGGGAGAAGTACAAGCTTTACAATTTGACATATCAAGTCGAGCTGATTTAACTTTTTTCATGGGTCAAAAAATAGCTAGTTCAATCCATCATTACAAGGGCGGTGGGTTGTATGCCTTGCCGCGTCAGCTTGCAAGTATATTATTTTTATAAAATTTTAAATTAAATTATAATTTTAAAATATTAAAATAAATAACAAGATAATATTATATGGTATTAGTGTTACAATTACATATTATAAAAATAATATTTGTATCTAAAATTTTAAATTTTAAAAATTTTAAATGGATTCTTATTATTTTTAGGGAAAAGGCTCAAATATTTCATCAAACTTTAACAAAAGGTTCATTTATGTCATCCGTTAAAAGTTTGGCTCAAATATGTCATTACCGTTAAGGAAAAGACTCATCCATGCCATTATTTTCTAACAGTGATTTTGCAAAATTACCTTTTACACATGGCATGTTTTAATTCAGCCATGACTTTTTTTAAAAAAATCTAAATAAAATTAAGAAATTAAGCCACAAAATTAAGAATTTTTTTTAAAAAAATTATTTAGGAAAAAATCTAAATAAGAAAAAAATTCACAAAATTAAGAATTTATTTGGAAACAAATTCTAAATAAAATTAAGGAAAAAAAATCCACAAAATTAAGAATTTTTTTCTTAATTTTATTTAGAATTATTTTTTTTTTAAAAAAAATGATGTGATCGAATTAAAACATCCCTTGTGTAAAAGGTGATTTTGCAAAATCACTATTAAAAAATAATGGCATTGATGAGTTTTTTCCTTAACAGCAATGACAAATTTGAGCCAAATTTTTAATGGGTGTCATAAATGAACCTTGTGTTAAAGTTTGATGGCCTATTTGAGCTTTTTCCCTTATTTTTAATACTCTATTTCATTTTTATTTTAAATTATTTTTTAATTCAACTCACGGCCCGCCCAACTAGATTGCAAAAGCTCCATAAATGAGCAAACTTATTTGAGCCGACTAAAAAAACTTATTTTTTAAATAAACTCCAAAATCTTAGTCCACCCTGCTAAATCACGGGTTAAGCCAGGCTGGCTAACAGGTCTAATCCATATTGACGGCTCTACTCTATTATATAAACATCTTGTTTTAATTAAAATTTAATATTAATTATATGTAATTATATTTTTTTACTCATTTAATAAGTATAGTAATTAAAATTGGTGTAAGTCTAGGATTGTTATTTCATAGCCTAGTAATTATTTTGACTTATTTATTTGTCACAATATAATCATAGTGTAATTATAAATATATTATTAAACATTCTTTTTGGAACAATTTAAAAAGAAAATTACATAAAATTAAATAGAAGAGTAAAAATTATCTCAATTTTTAAAATTTTATATCTGAATTATTATAAGTATGAGTTTTTTACTTCAATTATCAGATGATAATCAATAACTATATGAGTTCCACTAATCATATAGAGACAATTTTAATAAGAAAATTCACATGTTCAATATTTCAAATATAGTCAATAAAATAGGATAAGTCTAAGCATGTTTTTTTATCATTAATTCTTAAATAAAATAATCACTAGAAAAATTTTTATATTTGTATCATTATATAACATAAGTTATTTTGTATAATCTTTAAGTTCGAGAGGCAGGATTTTGATAAGATGATGGCACCATCACATAAAGATTGATATAAGATATAATTGACATTTAAGTTATCAATTGAACCCATTAATTATATGCTATATCAGATCAACTACTATTATTGCTATTTCTGGTTTTAATATACTCATTTGATTTAATTATATAACACTTTTATAATGATTAAAAAGAGTAGAAATTTTCAATGTGGTGGAATTGATAATTTTGAAAGGTAAAAAGAAAGAATAAAATATAAAAAATACTACGATTATTTCGATTTTATAAAAAAAAAGTTAGATAAATATAAAATTTAAAATTTTAACCTTGTTTAAAGAGATACACCTAATCATCGTAGTATTATATGGTATTTCAAATATAAATGCACACTTCTATATTTAAGTATTTAAAAAGATATTACTATATATAATTTAGAGATATGAGCGGAAATTCATGTGAATCCAAAAATTCCCTCTTTTAACTAATAATTTGTATTCTGCTCCCTCTACTTCAAAATAAGTAAATTGTTAGGAAATTTTTGAGCTTTTTTTTTCAAAATAAATGAATTGTTCATTTTTCCATGGATATGCTGGAAATTTTTTTCAATTTTATCCTTTATTAATTGAGTTTCTAAGGTTGAATTTTTGTATTAGAAATAAATGATATATTAAATGAGTGTTTGGAGTTTGAAAAGGATAAAAATGAAAAAGTATGATTAAATTTTATTTTTACGTTTTTTAATATACGATATAGCCCAACAATTCACTTATTTTAAAATAGAGGGAGTAAATATTAATAAAGACAATAAAAATTCAACATCACCCCAAAATAGATGTATCCATGTACAACCTTGATGGATATTGATAAGTATGTGATGGGCTCACATTAGTTTTTGAAGAAATTTAGAAAATTTACTGCGTATATATTTTTTTTCACCATCACTCTACAATGCTAATATATATATATGTATGTATGTATGCATGTATGTATGTATATTATCCTATCTAATTGTTGTAGGAAAATAATAACTAATAAAATTATATTTTGTACACTTATCTAATACTAATTGGTTTATTTTTAGTGTCCTGACACTCATCATGTGATTTCCTTGTGCTCCTTTTGAGAAGATTTTAGTGAACCACAATTGTTATTTTTTTTTTATCTATAATTCTGATTTAATCCATCAAACAATTCTGGTTGCATTGTGATGTTGCCAAATGTCTTCTTTGTATCTGCAATATTTGTTGAGTTATCTGACCACATCTTCACTTCGGCTTTCCTTTTTTCTCTTCGTTTTAGCTTCTCTTTCATTTCTTCTTCTTTGATATCAAATACACCACTAAAACCATTATGAAGATTTCTTTGATTCCCAACATCCCCCCTCAAGTTGGAGGGAAGAGAAACGATACCCAACTTGGAAAGAATTGAATGGTGAGCAAGTCCTAAAAGAGCTTTAGCAAAGAGATCCGTCAACTGAGAAGATGAAGGAATGAAGGACAAAGAAATAAGTCCAGAGAGGAACTGCACTGCCTCACAAAATGACAATCCAATTCCACGTGTTTTGTTCTTTCGTGGAAAATTGGAATTGCGAACTATATGAATAACTGCCTTAATATCAGAGTGAATTGGTACTGGTAGAGATGGAGTGGTGAAAAAATCTTCAAAAAGTCTGGTTAACCAAGTTTAGTTGTCACCCTCCTCATAGAGCGATACTCAGCTTCAGCAAAAGTTAATGAAATAAAGACCAATTTCTTGGATGTCCAAGAAATAGGAGCACCTCCGAGGCTTATAAAGAAACCACTGATTGACCGTCTTTTGTCTTTACAGGAAGCCCAGTCAACGTCGCAGAAGGCAATAAGAAAAAATGATGGATCAGATGTAAAGAACAGACTTTGGCTAGGATTAACACGGAGATACCTCAAAACACGAAGAGCAGCAATGAAGTGTTCAACACTGGGATTTTGCATATATTGGCTCAAACTAAGCACGACAAAAGAAATCTGGCCTTGTGTGGGTCAGATAATTAAGCTTGTCAACCAATCGTCGATAGAGTGTGGGATCCGCAAGGAGAGAACCAGATTCTGCAGAAAGCTTTATTGAGGGATCAAGAGGAGACGATACCATAGGTAAATTGCTATAATCAAACTCTTGCAATAAATCTAGGGCAAACTTTTGTTGACTGACAATTAATCCATACTTTTCTCATAAGATTTTCATCCCTAAGAAATAGTGGAGATCACCCAAATCCTTGATCCTAAATTTAGTATTGAGAAAAGACTTCATAGCAGTAAACTCTGAGGGATCGTTCCAGTGTTGAGAATATCATCTACGTAAACTGCAATAATTGACATGAGATCTCCTGATTTTTTGAAAAATAAAGAGTAGTCATTTAATGATGCAGAATAACCCTTAAAACTCAAGGCTTCTGCAAGCTCGGCATACCATTGCCTTGAAGCTTGTTTGAGTCCGTACAAAGACTTTTTGAGTCTACACACATGATTGGGACTGAGGGCTCTCAAACCTACTGGAAACTTTATGTAGACCTCTTTTTAAAGGTCTTCATGCAGAAACACATTATTCACGTCGAGTTGAAAAATGGTCCACCCTTTTTTAACTGCAATAATGAGGAGACATCTAATAGTTGTCATAGGAGAAAAAGTTTCATTATAATCTATGCCTTCCTTTTATACATTCCCTCTAATAACATGCTTTGTCTTTAGTCTTTCAATAGATCCATCAGAATTCTATTTGACTTTGTATACCCACTTACAAGGTAATGCTTTCCTGCCAAAAGAGAGAAGAATCACTTCTCATGTAGGTTCTCCTCTAATGCTGAAATTTCCTTAGCAATAACCTACTTTCAAAATGGATCCCAAAAAGCCTGTTGAAAATATGTAGGTTCCACAATACTAGATAGAGAACTCAAAAAGTATTGATTTTGTAAAGAGAGTACCCCAAATGAATAAGTAGAGGGTTGACAAAGAGTAGTGAAACAAGCATGGAAAACATCTGATAAATAAAGATGATTACAGACAAAATCATCTAAGATAACTTGGCCTTTTATGTGTCCTAGTTGACTGCCTAATGAGAGGGGTAGATGAAATAGTGGGAAGACAATCTGGAAGTGGTGAGGCAAAAGAGGATGTGGTAAAACTTATATCAGGATCAGAATGTCCCGTAGAATTGGTACTATGATCAAAAGTAGAAGTAGAAGGAGTTCTAAAAATGGTTATAGTGTCCTCATCGTGATCTGGGAAGAAAGATGGAATAGGAAATATAGGGGAAGACACTGGATGATCTGAAGAAAAGAAAAATATGTGTTCAAAAAATTGAACATTCCTAGAAACAATGATCTTTTTGGAAGCAATCTCAAGTAATTTGTAACCCTTTTGTCCCTGAGGATAACACAAAAATACATAAGCAGTAGCTCTAGGATCAAACTTACTCCTAAGAGATTTTAGAGTAGAAGCATAACATAAGCACCCAAAGGTTCGCAAACCTGAGTAGTCTGGTGTTTTGCCAAAAAGACCTGGTAAGGACTATTCCCATTAAGAACCTTTGAAGGAATTTGATTGATCAAATGTGTGGCAGTTAGCACACACTCTCCCCAATAGGACTTGGGAAGTTTTGACTGAAACAATAAAGCCCTTGCAATCTCCAACAAGTGTTGATGTTTTCTCTCCACAACTCCATTTTGTTGAGGGGTACCAACACAAGATTTTTGGTGTAGAAACAGAAGCAATTCCTTTCCCTAATTCCAATGCATTTTCAGATCTTATGATCTTAATTCAAACATTGAATTGTCTTTCTACGATTTGTAAAAAATCTTTTAAAATGGAAAAAGCATTTCCCTTCACTATTAACAAGAAAGTCCATGTTCCCCTACTATAGTCATCCATAATAGTGAGAAAATATTTATACTCATTGTAAGTAGGTATCTTAAAAGGTCCCCAAGTATCAATATGAATAAGTTCAAAAAATTCTTTAGAATCAATTTTATTGATAGGAAAGGAAGTTCTAGTTTGTCTTGCAAGAGGGCAAATATCACGAGTACAAATAGAATTAGAGGGCAAAGAAATGAAATTGAACTTTTTTATTACCAAATAAGGCAAATGCCCCAACCTAGCATGCCAAAAGGCTACATAGGTAATACTGCTGGAAAAAGAAAAACAAGCAGAGCTAGGAATGAAAATATTTCCTTTTAGTAAATTGACCACATTACTTTAACATAAAATACTATTTTGAGAGATAATGGGTTTCAGGAGATAAAGACCCTCTATAACTTCATCATAAGTTTATCCCCTCATCATTAAATGGTCTTGCACCACATACTTATCAATGTTAAAAATTGAGAGAACAAGTAAACTGACCACAGAATTTATTAACAGACAGTAAATTATATCTGAAAGAAGGAACGAAGAGGACATTTTGTAGAACCAGAGCAAGAAATATCCCAACTTTTCCTATATGAGTGATTTTAGTCTTATTGGATTTTGGTAGTTGATATCTAAAGGAACAGGAAGAGGAGTAAGCTGGATAAAAGAGTTGGTATCAGAACACATATGCTCAGATGCTCTTGAGTCTATTATCTAAGGTTTAGTATTATAAACTGAAAAACAAGATCCAGAATACTTAGTTATTGTTTCATCACACTGTTTGTATCAATCTTTGAATTGTTACTGTTTGATGCTCCTCCTCTTTCCTGTTTGAATATGTTCATTTATCTGTGAAATCTGTTCCTTGCTCAACTGATTGAAAATGTTTGTATCAGCTTCTTCATTTTCAAAGTTCATATTCCCAAATTTCTTTTTTGGGACTGTTGTTGTGATTGTTGCGTTTGCCTTGACATGGCTTTGAAATCCCTTGTTGTTTGTAAACGGAAAATCATTTGGACACCCAATCAACCTATAGCAGTCTTCAGCCACATGCCCCACTTTCAAACAATAGCTGCAACTGGCATTAGGATTAAATTTCTTCTTTTTTCGTATTCTATTTTGTGCCTGGTTAAATCTGTAGTTCCCATTTGGTACTCTTTGCCCCTGAAATTGATTTCCTGTTTTTTGTGTGGTTGTGATTGTGATTGGGTTCCAAATTTCTGAGCAATATTTTGATTTCCTATCATAAAAAGATGAGTCATTAGAAGGAAAATGAAGATTCATATAAACCTCTCTAATTCTCATCTTGCAGTAAAAGGGAATAGGCTTAATTTATCCCTGGCAAAGGGTTTATCATTAGAATATTTTTCTCGAACTTGAGCGTGAGTGTCATTCAAACCCATGAGAAAATGAATGAGCCTTTGGTTTTCAACAGACTTGATGATTTTCTGCTTTCCTTCATAACCACACACAAAACTACAAACAATGTTTGAGTTGAGAGAGTCCAACTCATCCTACAATTTTTTTAGTTTTGTAAAGTACCCTGCTACATTACTGGATCCTTGCACTAATCCATTCATCTCCTTTTGCAGTGGTATAACTTGGCACCATTTGATTGTCCAAACCTTTTCTCAAGTTCTTTCCACAAATCCTTTGTTGTTTTGGAATAAATCACTGATTGTGCAATATCTCTAGACAGTGAGTTGAGGAACCAGGAGGTGACCATGTCATTACACCTGCTCCAAGAAGGATAATCTTTGTCTGTTGATGATGGCTAAGGAAAATCACCATTGATGAAACTCAACTTATTCTTGGCTGAGAGTGCAATAAGCACTGATCTTCCCCGTCCATGGTAACTCCTACCAAAGGAACTATTAACCAGAGTCATATCGGGGGCATCTGAGGGATAAAGAAAAAGAGGATTGTTGGAGTCATCATTAGCTTCATTTCCAATCAAAGGAATGATTGTTGCAGAGACTATGTCAACATTTCCAGCCAAGGTTCACAACGAGAGGATGAAAAAGATTTATTTATTTTTTTGAAAGAATATAAAGAGCAAAGATGAAAGACCTACTTCTCTGATATCATGAAGAAATTTTAAAAAAAAATTCTGTTTATTCGTTTTTTTTGCACCATCACTCTGCAATGTTAATGTACATATATTGTCCTATCTAATTGCTGTAAGAAAATAATGTAACTAATAAAATTATATTTTGTACACTTGTCTAATACTAATTGATTTATTTTGTACTGTCCTGACACTCATCATGTGATTTCCTTGTGCTCCTTTTGAGAAGATTTTAGTGAACCACAATTGTAATTTTTTTGATCTATGATTCTGATTTACCATCGAACAATTCTGGTTGCATTGTGATGTTGCCAAATGTCCTCTTTGTATCTGCAATATTTGTTGAGTTACCTGACCACATCTTCACTTTGACTTTCTTTTTTTCTCTTTGTTTTAACTTCTCTTTCATTTCTTCTTTTTTGATATCAAATGCATTACTAAAATCATTATGAAGATTTCTTTGATTCCCAACCGTTTCTGTATTGAAAATTGGGACTATTGCAAAAACAAACTAATACATAAAGGCAAATAAAAAGGATAGTTGAATTACATGAGTAATTCCAAATTACTTTTCAGATAGTAAGTACTTTGTTTCTTTTAGTACAAGAAAGTATAAAAATTATTTAGTATTTTCTTCGTCTCAAGTTAATTAACTTTTTAAGATTTTTTTCAATGTTTAAAATAATCGAATTGTTCAAAATTCAAAAAGAATGTTTGAAATTTTTTCATATTTGTCCTTTCATTTATTGAAGTTTTATGAAAACTAAATTTTGGAAAGTATGATTAAATTTTATCTTTAAATATTTTTTCTTAATATGTGCGCATTATTTCACAAATTTAATTAAAACGGGACGGAGGAGGTACTAGAGAAATATCAACAATACTCTTAAATTTGACGTGAATTATTAATTTTATTTTTAAATTATTGATATTCTTAAAAACATTCATCTATTTGAATAACTGAGCTTAAATGCATTCTCCATCTTACTATACGAGAGAAATGCACTCTTAAATTCTTATCAAGTTTTTAAGTGTGTTTAACATTGTGCTTAATATTTTATTAAGATTTTCATACTACTATAAGAGTTTGAGACTACTTTATATGTCATATGATAGATCAAGGATCTATTTTAAGTTTGGATTATCAAGTACAAATATGTTTTTAAGACTGTTAATATTTTGAAGACGAAACTGATAATTTGCGCCAATTCAGAGATATTTTCAATACTTCTCACTTTTAGTATTTATTTGTCCCTGAATATTAATTTTTTGTCCCTAGTGGCTGAGCCACTTTCTAGTCTCTACCGTCTCTCACTCGCGTTCTCCTTCCTCTCTCGATATCGCTCGCCTCTATCCTCCCTCTCTCAATCTCGCTTGTTAGATATATAAATAAATATGTATATCAATTACACATACACAATTATTTAACAGATATACACATAGAATTTGACTAAAAATATACATATACAATTCACCCCTCTCGACTATCTCTCAATCTTGCTCGCCTCTCTCCTAGCTATAAATCGTAATTTTAACAAATTATAATTATTTTTTATTTTAATATATATCAAATATTTACTTTTTTCGAAAAGTTATGGGGTTAGACCAGTAATCCCCGACAATTGGTAAAAGGGCAAATTTAATTAGAAAAAGATTAAATCCTGTTCAATTATAGGACGCTACATTTGAGTTAACCCTCGCATGAATTGCTCACAAAGCTATTTTTCCCTGCCTAATTAAAAAAAGTATTTTCACTACGACTCGAGTTTTATGATTAACAAAGGATTATACCAAAATTATTTTTCAGCCAAATATGGAATAAAATCTGAAGTATGACCACATTGTGTGTAGCTTAGGTGTGGAAAAGTAATTAATAGTTGTTTGGCAAGATAGCTGCTTTGTATTAAAATTATTATAAATTGTTAAGTCACCAAGAATCAGTTAATGACCTAACCTACCAAATTTTGCTTTAAATACACCCTTTGATGTTGATTTATTACCTAAGCTTCGAAATATCAGCTATATGGAAATAATTTTTATAGAGTAAAGTGAAAATTATGGTGTAAATTTTGTCTTTGAATATTTTTTTTAATATGTGTACATTGCCTTACAATTACAATTATAATAGGATGGAGAAAGTATAATTTTATTCGATATATTTGACGTTAATCTCAACAAAAGATCAATTTATTATTTAATCTGTATTACTACGATGCTTGGAACATCAACTTTGAAAACTCTCGTAAGAAATAATAAAATTTTCAGAATAAAGTAGAGAATTTTAAAAAGATCAGAAACGGTATCTAAACTACTAAAAGAAATTGAGCCCTCTAAATACACAATGTACTCTTGAGAAGATTATTCTTCTTAAATATTTGAGATTAATGGAACACATACTCTCAGAGTAAAACAATTTTACTCGATGATTTATTGATACTAAAATCACGGTATCAACAAACCCTTCAACTAAACTAAACTACACTAAACTTTATAAAAAATCATGGTAGAGAAAACCCCTCTTTATAAAGGACGACATAAACATCTATTTATTGTGTCTTATTAAAAGGACTCTAACTCTTTGAAAAAGACAAAAAAATTTTAAAAAATCAATCTCTTGAAAAGTCACAACCTTATGAAAAAATCTTAACTTTTTCAAAAAATTACAACCACTTATTTTTCATAACAGCATTCAAACCCCCAACAAAATTTGCTCTGATTATTTTAATCTCACTGTTACCAAATAATTTTTACATCATCATTGCTGTATTTTTTAGCTATGACTAGTTACGATAGTCCATGCTAGCATGTGCCCAATATAAATTCATTTTTAGTATTGATTTAATATTTAAGTTATTAATTATTGATACATATAGAAAGCTAATTTATGTTGCACATATAAAATTTTGTGAGCGCATCGAAAATTTATTTAGCAATATACATGAACTTCTTGGTTTTATTATAACGGAAGAACCATTCAAAATTACCGATGCACTCTTAAGCTGCTCAAGCAGACATGTTGAGCAAGCACAGACTCAATATAAATTCACTTTTAGTCTCAATTTAATATTTGAAGCTGTTAATTATTGAGACCTATAGAAAACTAATTTATGTTGCACACATAAAATTTTAAGAGCACATCGAAAATTTATTGAGCAATATACATGAACTTCTTGGTTTAATTATAACAGAAAAATCATTTAAAATTATTAATGTACTCTCAAGCTGCTCAAGCAAGTATGTCAAACAGTTACTTACTTGAGCAGCTTATACATGGCAAAAAAAGAGATAGCCGAGAAGTAAGCATGACCATGAGTCATCCCAAGCTCCTCACTGTCTCTTCTTAGATATAGGAATTTGGGGGCGTGGGTATCTTCATTTAGGTGGAATTTTTTATTAAACGCATATATCTATATAGAGAGAGAGAGAGAGGGGGAACTGACATTGTTAATTCTTCTGGCCAAATGTTTATTTTTTTGAAACTAGATTTGGAAATCTAGCTCCAACCTATCATTTAGGATGTATTCAATTCGATGCAACATATTTTTTGAAAAAAAATATTTTTTTATCTGTTATTTGATTGATCAAAACTTTTGAATTCGATCTATTCTTTAAAAAATTAATTTTTTTAGTGAAACAATAGAAATAGAGAAAATAAGTAATACAAAGAACATTTCACATTCATTATATCTTCTTCTTCCTTTATTAGACCTCGTCTTCATTCCCGATCTCGTAGCCCCCCCCCCCGGGCCCCCCAACCCAATCCCTTACTCTCAACTCTTATCTTTCATAATATTAGGTTAAATTATATATAAATTATTTATAGAATACTATTTTTTACTTATTTAATGAAGTAAACAAATAAATAAAAAAATTCACTTATAAAAGAAAATTTCCTAGAATCCCAAATCAAATTCTTTTGAGGAGGAAGACCCACCTAAACTATTAAATCAATGCCCTTTTGAGATACAAAATGAATTTTATTTAAATATATAAGGGGTTGTTATAAATAAATTAAGATTAAATTCGTTGAGGATAAGTTATAATAATGTACTTGTATATGT
Source organism: Solanum medicagineum (assembly GCA_026153255.1). NCBI lineage: Eukaryota > Viridiplantae > Streptophyta > Magnoliopsida > Solanales > Solanaceae > Solanum > Solanum medicagineum. Next base: position 17,400,173 of record JAPFFP010000012.1, read on the forward strand.
TTTACTAGTATAAAGTATAATTTGAATTGTCTTTTTTTTTAAAAAAAAAAATATGATATCACTATAATATATTTTTATGTGTAAATATATGATAAAATTGCTTCTTCTTCTTTTTTTTTTTTTTGTTGTATTTCCTTCTACTCCAATATTTCAGTCATACTTGATTCTCTGACACAATATTTGTTTTATGTTGATTTTCAAATATTTGACTTTTATAATAAGAGAATAAAAATACTCTCATTTGCTAAATACTAAATTGTGTGGCCCTTCATAAATACACCTCCTCTATCTTTATTCATTTTGACCAATCTATTGTACTCTCTCTGTCCTACTGTCATATTTGACATTTTCAAGTCTTGTAAGAAAATATCATCACAAATATTTTGAATTTTGTGATTTGAAAGCAACGATATGAAAAATATATGAAAATATTTTTCTTTAATTTTGTGATAAAATTATCACATAAAAAGATAAAATTAAAGAATTGCAGAAGTAGGGGTTTGCTTTAAAATTGTAGAAGTAGAAGCTTTCTTAATTAGAAAAAAAAAGAATAAATTTTGTGCCAAATTAAATAATGCTATATAAATTGGGAGTAGTAAGAGTTATCTTTAAAAGTAACAATTTTTTTTTCTCAATTTATACGATGTATTATTTTTAGTTAGTTTAAAAGAGTGATATATATCTATATTTAGGACTCCCATTTGTTAAAAGAATTGATGTATTTTCTTAATCCGTTCTAAAAAGAATGACTTTTAATTCTTTTTTGTAACATTTGAATTTTATGTATCGACATGGCATGTTTAAGGTCATAAGTTTAAAAGATATTTTTGTATATTAGAGATAACTTTAATTCAAAATTACAAAATTGAAAAGTCTTTTTTATTATTTAAAATTGTGTATCAAGTTGAACTAGATCATTCTTTTTTAAATGGATAAAGTAACAATTTAACTTTAAAATGCTCCTTTATTTTTAATGAGATGATTTGTAACAGAAATATCTATGACTTGTTTAAAACTATACTTTTCAAAAAGTTTTTTTTTTCTTTCTTGAATTTTATGTCAAGTCAAATAATATCATATAAATTGAGACAGACCGAATATAAATAGCTAAGGAGCTTTGCCACGCTTCCTAATTGACAACTACACATTATTGATAGATACATGGATCACTATGACTCCTCAGCTAAATCAAACATTTTCTATCCACAACCTAACCCAACTCCATTATTATTTTGTTTATTCATGACCAATAATCACTCTTGCCAAACACCCCCTTTTCAATTCCCCCCTCCAATTCAATAATATTCACACCTTTTTTCTTCTTTTGATCTTGTTAATGGCCATGAGGCCAAGAAAACTCTTTCCAACATCAAACCAAACAACAAATTGCCATGGTGTATGTGACTCAACATGTCCTTATGGGTGTTATCCATACCATGATGTGGACTATTCCATGCCACCTACACTATTACCACAACAACCACCAATCGAATCGAGCAACAATAAAGTTATTCAGAACATTTTACCTTATGTTATTATCTCTATTGCGTTGATCGCTAGCATGCTCTTACTACTTAGCTACTACTTTATCATAGTAAGGAATTGCTCGAATTGGAATCGTAGAAGAACGATAGAGGAAGGCGATAACGATGAGTTCTTGGACGAAAATCGAGGTCCAATTATTGATCATCCAATATGGTACATCCACACTATAGGACTTGACCCTTGTCTAATCAATTTGATCACAAACTTCAAGTACAAAAGAGGGGATGGTTTGATTGATGGAACAGAGTGTTCTGTTTGTTTGAACGAATTCCAAGATAATGATTCTCTTAGGTTGTTGCCTAAATGTAACCATGCTTTTCACATCCATTGTATTGACACATGGCTTAGATCACACACGAATTGCCCGTTGTGTCGTGCTCCTATAATCTGCAACACTGTTGCTGCACCCGTGGGATCAATTGTTCCCATATCCACGACTACTAACACGAGTCCCAATGGTTCACAAAGAGATGTAATCGCACGAGTGAACAACAACAATCAGGCTAGAGAAGGGGAATTTGAAGAAAACGGGATGTTTGTGACAGATGAACTTCCTGAAACATCGAAAAATGGAGTAGATATCAAAAGGGGTGATCAAGATGTTGATGTACTACAACAAATGAGAAGGTCAGTCTCAATGGATTCTTCAATTGCTACAAATATAGGACTAGAAATGGTTGCATTATCAAAGTATGAAGGTGAAAAAAGATGTGTTGAGACAAAAAGAAATGAGGAAACAAGTTCAAATTCAAGAATTCAAAGGGTTATAGACAGTGCTTCTTCAATGAAGAGATCATTTTCTTATGGAGGGAGGTCATTTTTTTCGAAAAATAATCGAAATCATAGTTCAACACTTCCATTGTGAACCAAATTTAGTTGTTGAATTGAAGACAAGTAAGAGACATGGGAAATTATGGTAATTGTAAGCCTAAAGTCTCAGACTGCGTACATCCAACCCCCTTACCCCGCAATGGGTGGAAGCCTCTGAGGCATTGGGGTAATGTTGTTGTTGTAAGCCTGAAGTCTCACTTGGTTGTACAGGTATGAGGAAAAGTTTAGTTCAAAAATTAATTTTAGAGAAAAAAGAAGTTTGTCTAGTACCTCAAGATCATTTATAATGTTTTGTACCACTAATTTAAAACAGAAGTTTGTCTAGTACCTCAAGATCATTTATAATGTTTTGTACCACTAATTTTAAGGGGCAAATATACTTTATAATTTTGCGATTTAGAGTGGTTGATATCGTTATTAAAATGGTGTATATCAATATAAAAATCGTGTATTATGTACCATAGTCATTTGACAAATGGTGCATATACTCCCTTCGTTCATCTTTACTTGTCCCCTTGACTTGACAGATGGATTAAGAAGTAGTAAATGATATGGGCAATTTACCAAATCACCCCTTGAATATAATAAATATAATATCTTGAAAAATAAAAATAGAGAAATGACTATAATTAATGCTAAGGGAAATTAGGAACTAAGTATAAAATTATCTCTTGATTTCATAAAGTGGACAAGTATTATTGGACATCCCAAAATAGTATAGATAACAAGTAAAATCGAAGGAAGGAGTATACCCCAAATATTTTTACTAATTTACCTCTAATTAAAGTTAAGCTAAGTAATGGCTCTTGACTATGAAAATAAGGGTAATTTAAAAAGAACAAGATTAGATCCTTCTTGAAATTCTACAACATTATTTATTTTGAAATAAATTAAAAAATTAAAATACTTTTTATTTTGAAACAAAGAGAGTACATCTTCTTCTCTTTTTTTTCAAAGTTATTTGTTAAGGGTATGTTGATACAAATATATTTTATATTTTAGGATTGAATAGTTTTAATTTTCTTACGGGAATGTTCAGAGTCCAAACTAAAAACACCATTTATTTTAAAATTGAAAGGGGTACATGTTTTATAATATAGACTTTCTATTGATTGGGGAGCCCCAAAAAAAAATAATTTACTCCCTCCATTTCAAAAAGAATATTCTATTTTTCTTTTTGTGATGTTTAAAAAAATATGATTCATTTTCTTTTTGATAAATTTTAATTTCAACTTACACATGGTATGTTTAAAGCCACAATATTACAGGACATTTTGGTACATTTAACATAATTTTAATTTAGGACTACAAGATTGAAAAGTCTTTTTTGTTTTCTTAAATTATGTGTCAAATCAAACTAGATCATTCTTTTAAACAAAGAGGGTACTAAGTGTTCTCGAAATAAGTCAAGGCAATTAATAACTTTTAATTCTTCCTGTCTTAGTAAGCGTTTGGCCCCAAGTTTTCAAATATTCTTGGCAAGTTGTTCTTGACCCCTTTTTCCGAAGTTCCACCATGCGTTTGGCCCCAAATTTTTTCAAGAATATTTGCCTATTTCAAAGAATATAATTTATATCCATAAATTCTAAAAATTACTTTAAAAACTAATAAATTTGTCTTACCATTCTATAATGGATATGTTCCATTAAAAAATAACCTTATAACATAATTTATAACAATCAAGAATAACAAACTAACAATATAGGTAAGATCAATAAATTGATTGCATTAAAAATAAATTGCTCTTTTTTCTGATGTTCTCACTCAAACTATTTTTTCCGGAAGTTGTAATAACAAACTATTCTTTTATAAAATTCCAACATAATACATAAACATGTGTTTTGGCTTGGCCTCAATTGACATCTATGCCTTCTTACTTTGATTGTGCACCAATAGACACTTAAACTTGTATGAAATTTAATAAATAGACACATATATCCTATGTAAAATCCTATATGTCAATTTTGTGCCCTATGTGACGTCCTACATATATTATGTCATATAAAATGCGTGTGTCCATTTTAATTCTATACAAATTTAAGTGTTTAATTAAAAGATATAAATAATGATTGAAATCAAGTTGAAAATTTTAATAGCATAGTCACTGCCCAAAGGTGTGAGGCAGTGAGCAAAGAAAAGAAATGTAATATCGGAGGGGTTATGGGCCTGGGACTTGGGTTGAAATTTAGGGAAACTTTCATAAATAACTTAGGTCTGAAACTTAATATGGTTAAATATTTAAATTTTACATAATTACACAATATAACCTCGCAATATGATCTAGAGAGGAGGAGAGAGGCGAGCAAGATCGAGAAAGAGAGGTGAGAGGTGAACTATATATGTATATTTGTCAAATTATATGTATATATTTGTCAAATAATTGTATATGTATAATTAATAAACATATATATTTGAATATCTGACTAGCGAGATTGAGAGAGATAGGAGAAAGGCAAGCAAGATCAACAGAGGCGAGCGAGAGTGGAGAGAGGCGAATTGTATATGTATATCTATCGAATTAACTATATATATCTGTCAAAATAATTGTATATATGCTGCTAATGTACATTTGTAATTGTATATCTACAAGAAATTGCAGAGAGAGATGAGAGAGGTGAGAGATAGGAAGAGAGGAGAGAGAAAATAGCAATAAAATCCTAATTATAGCTATAAATTATATTTTTTCAAACTATAGTTATATAATGTAAATACATATCATATGTTTGCTTAATTATGTTATTTTTCCTGAAATTTATGGGTTTGAGACTTGGATTGAAGTATGAAATTTCAATAAATATTATTGAAACTTTGGACCAAATTGTAACAATAAAGTATTAGAAAATTGTATCGAATTTGAATTGAAATACCAAATTAATTCAGTTCAATTCAATTTTTTGATATTTATTACTCCTACCTTTCCTTTAGTACTAAAGCTATCTAAATTTCAACTCATATGCCAAGACATTAGAATTTTTTTAATGTCAAGAAAAAGTTAACAATTTATATATAAATAAAAAAAATCATTTTTTCATTAATTTTCATGGTATTATCTTTGGAGAAAATTACGCAGATTAAGCAAATATATATTAATGAATTAGCTAACATAGTCATAGTTTGAAATAATTATGACTGGTGACTAATATTTTTGTATAATGACAATTTGAGTTTGTACAACGAACTATATCAAATATATAAACACTACGAATTGTATAGTGAATTACACAAATGTTGTGCTAATTGTATAACAAAATATACATACACTGCAAATTATATAGTAAAATATACAAATTCTACATAAAAATTGTGAATTATATAGCAATATATATATATATATATATATGGAGAAAGAGGAAAAATATTCCTCAAGTTTCATTAAATATCTAGTTAAACCCTTTGTTATACTATGTCGTCATTTACACCCTGTTATCTATAAGCTTGTCATCGCTGTCCCTACTTTGACGGGAAGCCTTGATTTCTTTTGCTTTGATTATCATTTTATGTATTGTTATCACTATTCGCTTCTCCATTATTACTTCATGTTTCACTTGAACAAAATGTCTATCTAAAATAGTCTCTTCACCTTTCTAAGATAAAAAATAAATTACTTACACATCACCCTCCTTGTATTTCACATGTTGAATTATGTTAGGATATGTTATTTTTGTATATTAATTGTGCAATGAAATTTATAATCTCAAAGCTTTTTTGGCTTGCTTTGAACTCATAAGAAAGTACAAAAAAACCACATACTTTAGGGCTCGTTTGGTGTGAGGGATAAGCAAAGTTAATCTCGGGATAACTTTTTAGTGGTCCTCAGTCTCTTGTTTGGTCGCAAAGGTTGGGATAACTTATCTCGAGATTAACAATTAATACTGGGATAAGTTATTCCCCCTTGAGGATGGAATAATAATCTCAGGATAACTTATCCTGGATAAAGTGGGTAAAAATTCAAAAATACCCCCTTTAAACTCTTTTTTATACACTATTTTTATATTCATGTATATTAACATAATTTTTAATAATATTTATAATAATATTCACAACCTTGATTAATTGTAAATTTTTATATTAACATATTTTTCTAATAAAAAATACATTTTATATATACAATTTTTATTTATAAATGTATTATAAATTGAATTTATTTGTCTAATGCTTATGTGTATTTATATTTTGATGCTGTTAAAATGTTCACTCCACTATTAAATTATATATTTTTAATTAATTAGTTTATTACTCACTTAAAAATTATATTCTATATATCAATTAAAATGTAGATTATTTTAAAAATTTAATAATAATTTTTTACTTTAACAAACTTAAATGAAAATTTTATTTTTAAGCTAAATAAGATGAAAATTTTATTTAAAGCTAAATAAGATGGACATATTGTTTTTAAGTTAAATAAGATGAAAGTTTAATTTTAAAAACACACGACATAATCATGAAAATGTATACACAAAATTATTTACAAATAAGATGAAAATTTTATTGTAAGAATGAATAGCTAACTCTCATAAAGAAAATATTTTTTAAAAAACAACTAAATAAGGTGGAAGGTATTTTTGAAAACAAACAACTTCTTCTTAAAAATTATGCAGAATAGTACTTTGAATATGACAAGCCAAACAAACAATAAAAATTAATTCCATCATAACCTATCTCATCATAACTTATTCCAACATAACTTATCCCATCATAACTAATCTCATCATAATTTTCATCCAAACCAAACGACCGCTTAGTGTGCAAATTGAAGAGCTCTCTTCCCTTCTCTCTTCTCTGTTTATAATTGCTTTGACTCCAATTATTTTCGAATTTTTGACCAAGTTAAACTATTATTTAAATCAATTTATCAAAATAATATGTTCTTTTTAAAATTTTACATAATTAGTATAAACATATTTGACAGTAACATTGATATAACAAATAAACGTTACTGTGAGTAATATTTTAAGAGAAAAGTATTTTTTTGGGCTACATTTTAAGATTTAAATGTAGCAGTCCCACTAAAACAAATAGAGCAAGTTAAAATTACCAACAAATAAAAAAAACTCTAAACTTGTCTTCCACTTGTTTGGTAATTTTTCCCTCCTGCACCACCAATTTCCTGCTCTTGTTCTTCATCAAATTCCATCTTAATTTCACTTCTCAACTATCCTCCACCCACCTACACACTTTTTCTTTTATAATGAATTAATTTTTTTGAAATTTGACTATTCAAAAATAGAAAATAAAAATGTACATCATCTCAACTCAAGAAAAAAAAACAGATCTACAGTGGGGTGGTTGTACATAAGAGAATTTTGACAGTGAGAGTATGAGACAAGCAAGAGGGAGGGAAAAATAATAATAAGAGGACAAGTGCAAGCTTGTATTAAGCACAAGGAGCTAGTAACATATATTTTTTTGGTAAAGAAAAAAATTTCATACATGACTAATGGATAATATATAAACAGCTAATATATTATAGAAGCTTCAATCATCACTTGGATGTCTCTCAAGGTGTTGCATTTTTCTGCATATTACCTCAGCAAAACCTTTCCTCAGATGTTTTTCTTGTAGTGTAACTGGATCACAAGCAATCATAAGAAGATGAATATAACATATTATATTTAATTTAAATTTAAAAAAAAAAAAGAATTACCCAGCCATACAATCGTAGCAGTATTGGATGATATTCTTCGCAGTTCACCAAAACTCCTGATTCATGAGACTTGAACTGTTGCTGAAATAATTTGCTAAAGAATATTCTATCCGATTTGCTTGATCTTCCAGGATTAGCTCGAAATATTAAACTTCCATTACAAGTTTTTAAATCTACAACATCAGTTTCTCTAATAAATCTTTTAAAGTTTTCAAGATTTTTTTTAATAGATATTCTTATATAATCATCTTCACATTCAAAAGACAAGTTAAAATCTCCTATCATGATCCATTTTTTATCTTTAGATTCTTCAATTTGGGTATCTCCATAGTTAACCCAAATCGAGGACTTCCATAAATCCCATAAAATGTTAATGAGATTTTATTATTATTTACCAGAATAAAATCTCCAATTATGTAATAATATTCGGTGTTTGGCCTATTGCATTTGACATCTTCATCATCACATCTAGTTTCACCAACAGGGTCTGGCATGAACTTATACTTCATTCCAACCTAAAAACATATTTTCATGATTAAAATACTTGAAATCTCCCTTATAAACCCTAAACCACTCTTTAATTGCATTCATATCAACAACCTCTTGCAGTAAAATAATGTCTTATTCCCACCTAAACAAATATTGTATGATTTCTGAAGGACCACAGTTATTCGTATTTGTAAGTTAATATATATATTTTTGACCTTCCTGCTGAACTTGATGCAATTGAAGTTGCAATCGACATAATTGCTGAAAAAATAATATGAGTATGATTAGAATTGAAAGGAACAACACTTATAATGAGATAATTTGTCCATAGTAAATTATCGGAAGGTGTCAAATGCAGCAAAACAAGTAAAAACGTAAATAGGCTTAATGTTGAGGCATGTATATATACTACTGTTTATTCATAAAAAAGAAAGAAGAAGGAAGATTGCAACAATGCGTAGATTAGTAAGGCATTTTAAAGTGTAACCAGTGAAGTGAAGTTTCGGATCTTAGATTGCGAACCAAAACATGTTTGAACATGAAGTTCATATCAGATACTACGTCATATTTCAAACAAGCAAAGCAGCCGAGAACCACTCGGAATCAGTCGAGGAAAACAAAAACTCAACAAAATCATTACACAATAATAAGGAATTACCTTTTGACGAGCAACGAACTAAACACGACGACCAGATTCACCACGAATCCAGAAGCAAACAGACAAGAGCAATACTCAATTTTTCGAAGAAATTGAGGAATCCACAAAACTAGAACGGCGACCAGAAAAAATCCTGTTATTTATAGGTGAAATTTTAGGGCGTTTTAGCCCGGGGGCGGGGGGAGGACGAAATTGAGGAGTTTTGAAATTCAAAAAAATTGGACGTTGGGCTGCTGCATTTTGAAATTCAACAATTCAGAAGCCGTCAAATTCATTGATTAAAGCAAAGAATGTTGGAGCTCTATGTGGATGTAAAGTAATTATAACAAGAGGAAATTAACA
>JAPFFP010000012.1:17423715-17450199 GCA_026153255.1 Solanum medicagineum
ATCTTTCTACTCTTCCAAAATTCCCTTAGTCTAAAAGCCTCCCTCCTAAAATATTAATAGCAATCCTCTTCCAACAAGCACTCTATCAATTAGCCTTTTTTTTTTTGGTTTCCCACTTGGTGGTTGGTGCTCACATCGAAGTCCGCTTATATTCAGATTCGTATTGCATAGGGCCCCATTTGGGGGAAGCACTTTTCATCAAAGATTTCTTCATATCCAGGACTTGAATCCAAAATTTTTAGTTAAGGGAAGAGCAGTCTCATCCGCTTCACCACGTTATCAATTGGTTGTATATATAGTCTATAGATGTGACATATATTAACGTGTAGTCTCATTAATATGTGCAGCTGTTCTAACTCTTTTATAAAGGTTATTGTTATGACACACAGCTATAAATTGTTGAAATATGAGTAACCACTTTCAATTTTATATTATATTATTATATTATATTCAATTAGATAACAAAGTTGAACTACTAAATCATATTTATTTCATCTTGTTATTTTCAATCAATTTTTCTCCTCACAAGTTGAGTACGTATGGTTCAAACACCAAGTGGAAATCAAATGCAAAAATTGACCTACATCAAAGATATTTAATTTTCTTGATTTGATAATTTGCTATGATTTGTTAAGTTATACTGATAATCTAATTTTTTTTTATATATTAAGATATATATAGGCGGAGCCATATTAGGCCGAAAGTGATTCGATGAACATTCGTCATAACAGTTAAATATTAATTATTATAAGAGTATAATTAATTTTGCACATATTTCATCAAAATTCTGACTTTGCGACTGTAATATATGTATATGAAACTTAAATCTTTTTTCCTTATTGTTATCACCTTCTATTTTGAAGCATAAAAAGTTATTAATGTGTATTTATTTTGTTGATTCTTCATTGTTTGTGAATATTGTTATCTTTTGTTTTCTATTTTTCCACGTTAATTTCGTTCCACCTTATAATACGTCATACATGCAATTAATTCAATCATTTGAAGCATAAAATGGTGTCTAACGAACTTCCGATAGCTCAAATAATATTGTGATCATTTTATCTAAATAATTAAAGGGTGGGTTTTTTTAAAAAAAAATATATATATTTTTACTACACTCCTTACGTGAACTTATTTGAAAGTATTAATTTTGTACTACTAAATGTCTGGAAATTAATACAGACACCACATATGTTATATTGGCTTTCAAAGGTGTAATTAACTGCCTTGCAAATTGACTATCATACTTATAATAACATGTTGAATGATTGCAGGGAACTGCTTGGCCAGTTGGGGAACCCCACATCCAGCATAGCTATAGGGAAGTAAATCAAAGTGGTAGATATATATACTTCCTTGGTCTATTTTGTTTGGTATTGACTTGACAGATGAATTAAAAAATAGCAATACGGGTAATTTTACCAAACATATAATAGGAAATGATTATAAGTACTGATAAGAGTAAACTCATGTATAAAATTATCTCTTGATTTTATAAACTAAATAAATATTATTAGACATCTCAAAATAGTATAGTGAATAAGTAAAGATTGACGGAGGGAGTACTGGTCAAGGAGAGATTTAAGATGCAACACAAATGAACTCTTTTGTGCAATGGAGTATCTAGTAGTAAAGTTGGAAATAGATAAAATAGGAATTCTTTTTGTTAGGCCGAAAAGATTGTCATTGCACTCGAAAAATCGTAAGACAATAATAAAAAAGAATTATTATATATATTTATTAATTAATATTATAATGTTAGATAAATTAATATTAGAGACGGGGTCTTACTAAGACTTCTTTAAAAAAATCTATATCTGCCTATATCTATAATATTATCTATATCTATATACTATAGATATAGAAAATACTATATATTATGGTGTTTATACATCATCACAAGTGCACAACCATTGACTATTCATGATTCATAATTGAATCAATTCCATACTGATTCTTAGAGAAATGTTATAGTAAAACTTCATTTGAAATGATATGATATAGAAAGCAACGTGCGGTTTGAAGGACACCCAACATTTTTTGAAGGAATGGAATTGCTCTTAATTAGCTCAGCTGGTTCTGTTTCACTGGAACCCCTCGTTTTTTTTTTTTTTTTTCTACACAACTTCTTAAAAGACTAGTTATTACACATGTTGCTATTAGGATTAGTAATAATATGATTGATGTAGCTAGCTAGCCACCCCAATTAACTTTGTACACTTGAAACATCATATTTACATACTTGTCAATATTTCTAATTGATTAAGTTTGTGGATGGAAATTGCTCAACCATACGCTTCCAAATTTACTGACCGAAAGGGACCACTACATTATTTAACAAACCAATAATATCAATGGAATCACATTCTTCTCAATTATAAAAGCAAGGCTCTCACTTACAACTAATCAAAGCAAAATAACAAAAAGATGGAAGAAGGAAATGTAATTTTAGGCATCAATATGAAGAGATTCCTCTTGATTATTAATTCTCTGATCTTGTCTGTTGGCATTTGTGGTGGTCCTTTAATGATGCGTTTATATTTTGTAGAAGGTGGTTCAAGAATTTGGTTTAATAGTTGGTTACAAACTGGTGGATGGCCACTCACTTTTATACCACTAGCCATCCTATACTTCTATAGACGAAAAACCGAGGGCTCTGATACCAAACTTTATTTTATAACCCCTCGAGTTTTCGTTGGATCGTTCGTTATTGGTATTGTTACGGGACTTGACGTTTACATGTACGCGTGGGGCGGAGCGAAACTCCCCGTGTCAACTTCTTCGCTTCTTATCTCCGCTCAACTTGCGTTTACCGCGGTAGGTGCTTACTTCATAGTGAAGATAAAATTCACGTCTTATTCGATTAATGCGGTGGTTTTGTTGACACTTGGCGCGATTTTATTGGGTATGCGATCGAATGGCGATCGACCGGAGGGTGTGACTAGTAAAGACTATATTATTGGTTTTATTTTGACACTTTTGGCTGCAGCCTTGTATGGAGTTATTTTGCCTTGTATTGAGTTGGTTTATTTGAAGGCAAAACAAGCTATTACTGCGACGTTGGTGTTGGAGATTCAAATGGTCATGTGTTTTGCTTCTACTGCTTTTTGCACCATAGGAATGATTGCTAATAAGGAGTTTCAGGTATCTTTTCGACTCGTTTTAATCTAGAGATTGATTCAGACTTTGAAATTTATAATTTTTAAAGTTGATATTATTTGTCTAATTATTGATAGAAGTTGTCTTGTTATATATACCTATTCAGTCGATCTCAAACTAGAGATTGAATCAAAATTTAAAATTTATATGGTCTAAAGTTCATATTGTGTAGTCAAAGGGAATTGTGTTGTTATGTATACCTATTCAGTCGATATCAAGGTAGAAATTTAATTCATAATTTAAAATTTATATGATCTAAAGTTCAAATTTGTGTAGTCGAAGGAAGTTGTGTTGTTATATGTACATATTCAGTCAATATTACACTAGAAATTTAATTAAAAATTAAAAATTTCATATTTGTATAGTTGAAGGAGTACCTGTTGTTATATGTATATATTTAGTCGATCTCAAACTTAAAGATTGATTCAGAATTTAAGTGTGGATGGTGTAAAGTTCATACGAGAAATTTGTGTTATTATATGTACATATTTAATCGATTGTTTATAAACAAATGTGTAGGGTTTTGGAGTCGTTCTTCTCATTTAATTTCAATTGAAATGGATAGATATCCACCCACCTCATCTTCAATTAACAACTTTTGCAGGCAATATCAAGGGAGGCAAAACAATTTCATCTAGGAGAAGCTAGATATTATTTAGTTGTAATATGGAGTGCTATAATTTGGCAATGTTTCTTTGTTGGTGCTGTTGGGGTTATTTACCTCTCTTCTTCTTTGTTGTCTGGCATCATGATCGCCGTTTTACTGCCAGTTACAGAGGTACTAGGCGTTATTTTCTTTAAAGAGAAATTCTCAGGTGAAAAGGGAATTTCTCTTTTCCTTTCTCTTTGGGGTTTCGTTTCGTACTTCTATGGAGAGATTAAACAAGCAAAGAAAGTGGAGAAGAAGAAGAAAAATCAAGAAAATGAGATGACACCAAATGTTTGACTTACTATTCATATGCTTCCATTGTATCGTATTGGTCGTTATGTAATGATATGTGAACAATATAATGATCATATTGTAATATTCTTCAGAATGTTAATTAACTATGAAGCTACCAAACACAATAGCGTACTCGTAGGATATGAAACGCCATGTGCCAACCAATATACGTCATTTGCTTTCATTTGTTTTAAACTCTTCATGTTGCTCTTAATTATTCATCAAATAATATAATTGAAAGATTTGCATTTTTCCACACGACTAATTGCGGGAAATATGCAATAATGTACTTAATTCAACGTTTACTATTCATGACACCTTAATCAATTAAATAAAGCCTATCATGGACACCTCTATCTATTATCTTAGATTTTCAAAGATACTGTGGATCTACTTGGAAGAAAATTATAATCGTAGGCATTAAAATTTTGTAGAATTTTATCAAATAAATTTTATTTTAGTCAGGATTTTTTGGAGGCTATTCTGCCATAAACCCTAGCTTATGCATATATGAAGGGTATTATATTCTCTTAAAGAGATATCTTGAATATCCCACAAATGCTTGGGTATTCATAAAGAGATCAAAATAGGATTCAAGGAGGTCAAAAGCATCCTACGTTCGAGAAATACGCCACTAACGACCCTTGAATCATGGATAGATCTAAAGAGAGAAGAATAAATTAAGAGAAGAACATATTTGCACTGTACTTGCATTGTTTATCAATTAAATTATGTTTCTTTATATTTTATTTGTAATTTCAATTTATTTTACATCGCATTAAAATTTATTGCAAATAATTACGTACAAGTAAAATATGATATAAATTTTTCATATTTAACTGTTTCTTTTTTGGAGTAAATAGTTTTGAACTTCTATAAAATTCTTATATTTATTCTGAACACTTGATAGCATTCACATTAAATCATTGTGTGAATGGGAGGGAGTAGGTCTTGCTCCATATTTGTTAATTCATTTCTGATTTACACGACTTCAGACAGATAAAGCAACTATATATATATATATATATATTGTTTGATTTTTTAAAATTTATTTTATTAACTTTCGCATGATATTTGAATCATATCGTTCCCAACAAAACTAGCTAACTCTTACACTCAATTTTGTTACTCCAATTGTTATCAACTTTCCCTTTCCAACCTGTGTTGATATTGATATTTCTTTGCCAAAATTGATTTAATTCAAAAGAAAAAACTTGGGAATCACTTGTCCTTTGTCAATTACGAATGGCTAAAAGGGAAATGGGGTAGGGAATAAATTACGTATTTATTCTTTCTTTTCTTTTTTTTTTTTTTAATCAAACGTGTTAAATCAACACTTACATTCCCTAATATTTTAATTTTATTAAGATGTTAAGTGTTTATTTTTGTAAAATAAGAGGTATATCTGAAATTAAGGATGAATAAAATTGAATCAAATTAAAAATTGAGTCAAATAAAAAAAAATTGACTAGTAATTTGATTTAACTTGGTTTGATATCGGAAAAAAAACTTAATTATATATTTGAGTTTGATTTGATTGGTTTTAAATTAAAAAAGTAAATTCGAAATCGAACTAATCCGACATTATATTATATATATATATAATTTATAAATATTTCTTATACTGTTATAGTTTTTATCTTTAACATATTATTTCAAGTTTGACTTAAAATTTCTAAATAGTCCATAAAGGTTAGTCCATAAATATAAGTAACTCTATGAAAGCTTAAGTCAAAATCAATTCAATGCTAATGCTAACTAAAAAAAAATTAATTCAACACTAAGAATGACAATAATATTGAACATTATTTGTTCTTTAGTTTTACATTAATTTGATCAGACAATTAAATAGTTTATCTATGGTGTTTAGACATGTAATTAATACTTGTTAGACTTATTTTAATATGATTTGATACTTTTAAATTATGATCATTTTCATTGAAATAATTTATTTATTTTTAAATATTTTTGTATGTGATTTTATTATGATTTTTTATTGAATATTTTAGTGTCACCGCTCGTATCATATTTTATATTATTTTCTTAAATACCTTAGATGATTTTATTTTGATAAGAGTAAGAAAATATCTTAAACACAAATTAAATGTATGTTTGTGTGAATACTTTAGCTGAAAAATTCAAAAGAACTCAAGACTGAAAAAATGATATTTTGTTAATTTGATTTATAAATTTAAAAACTTGATATAATTAATATTTGAAAAGTCCAAAACAGCGCGAGGTTTATGTACACCCCTATCTATGACCCCCGTTAGGAAGTTGTCGTGATCCTCATATGTATAGCTTGTTGATAACACTTTTTTTCGTCTCAAAATAAATATTTTTTTAATAAAAAAATTATTCTAAAATAATTATCGATTACAGGATTCAAGACAATATTTAGTAGTAAATGTTTTCTATATATCCTTATATTTAATCTCTTTTTTTATTTATACTATTTTATTATACTAAAAATAGATATTCACATAGATTATTCATTATTTTATACTTATTATTAAATATTGTTCATTTTTCAATATTTTGATGACTTACAACTAATATGGATAATATAGTAAAATTATTTTTTTTTAAGAGGTATGCCAAGACAAATATACACAAATAAAGATGGGCGGATTAGAGGGAATATTAAAAAGACTACTCATTTTTATTAATACTCAATTCTAAAAAAATATCTAATAAATAGACTTAATTAATATTTTGTATCAATTATATTTTTAATAAATGTGAAGAAAGTTGCTCCCTTCATTTCTTTTTAGTTGTTATAATTATTTTTTGAGAGTCAAATAATATGATTTTTTACTAATATTTTAGGATATGTTTTGTCATTATGTTGATATTCAAAATTTTACAATTATAATGATTTTTCTATAATTTTTGAATATCTAAATATTATTTTAAAAATATTAATTTAATGTAATTTTAAATTAATTTTTAAAAATTAGTCACATTAATTCTGAAAATATGATTAGTATTCATGATAATCATTGAAGTTGGGAAAAAAAATCCTATGCAATAAGGTCAAAGGCAAGAAGATGGGTGATAAATGGTTGATATTTAATTCAAGGCAAATATGATCATATGGAAACAGAAACAAAAAGACAATTTAATAATGAATAACACATTACCCACAAAATATGTCGAAAAAAAATAATGATGAAAAAGTTGAAAGGATCCAACAACAAAGCAAATTTGAAATAATGAAATTCTTGGATTATTTTAATTCTTGATGGATTAAAAAATCACACGTTTTTCGTAGTAGTGAAATTTTCAAGTTAATTTAACCTAAGGTCAACTTAGCGTATATTATTATTATTATTATTATTATTATTACAGGTCATTCAATAATTTTTTATAATAATATCATTTGACTTTTTTATAATTTTCATAAAAAATTACTTAGGCTTTTTTGGAGTGAAAAGTGGTTGTAAAAATTACTATTGTAATTAGAATTTGAATAAAACTTTTCAAACTTTAATCGAAAGCTAGTCAAAATAACTTTTTATATTTATTAGTGAAAGTAGAGCAAGTTTTTATGAAAATGAAAGATGAGCTATTTTATGACTTTTACTCTCTTCAATTTATTAGTGTATCGTAGATAGGTTGGTCCAAAATCAAACTAAAATTAATAATTTTAATTAAAAATTATTAATTTATTAATAATGAATTATTAATTTAGATAATGATTTTAAATATTTTTATATCAAGTTATCTTTATTTAACTATTTGAGACTTTTCTTATCGGATTAATCGATAACTGTAATTTTAATTATTTTTTTTATTAATTTTTTGTTTAAAGTCAGAAATTAATTATCTTTTCTTGTAAGAGTTGACACTTGACAGTTTAGAAATATTAGGTAGTTAGAAATATGTCCATTAAATGTCCTAGCTAACTAGAATGGACCTTCTTTAATTTAAAAAAGTTAAAATTTGATGGCATGCCTTGCATGTACACTTTTTAATTATTTAATATGTATTCATTTTAAAAAATTACTTAACGTGTAATCAATTTAGTAAACAATATATATTTATTTTTGACAAATATCAGACATAACATGTTGCCTCCTCTTTTTCTTTTTTAAAAAGTGAATCTTCAATTTTGAATATGAAAAGTGAATTTAAACGAATTGAGTTTTTACGCAAAGTGCTTCAATTATTTGAATTATTAATTGAGGTGACGTATGAGTGAATAAAATGAGATACTATTAAGTTACGAGTTTAAAATAAATTAATTAAAATGAGGTTGTCATGAAGTGAAATAAAATAAATTATGTATCATTAGAGGTGGATGTAGTGGTAGAGTCAAAATTTTTATTAAAAGGTTCAAAATTTATCAAGTAGATATACAAATTAGTCAGGAAAAATTCGACATATACTATACATATATAAAAAAAATTATCTTAACCATGTATAAATAATATAGTTTTTCATCGAATGGGATTCATCGAACCTAGGCAGATCCATGAGGTTGAGGTTGAGGATGTTTCATGAACGATAATGTCATTTTAAAATTTACATCGAAGATAATAATTAATACTTTTTTAGTGTCCAAAAAGCTTATTTTTAGACCTAAAAATGGGTATTTGATCAATTTTTTAAAGAGAAAGTAAATGATTTTGGAGAGTAGAAGAAATATTTATCATAGATATGAAAAAAATTCTTGAAAATGTAGATTTTTAAAAAATATATAGCTAGAGGCACTTTTAAAAACTCAGTATTACGTCCTTACGTGGGACTTTTCTACACAAATTCGAATTTAGTCAAATTCTAATGTGAGTATCTGAATGTGGATAGGCAATCAATAAAAAAACTTCGTAAAGTATTAATTGCATCATAAAAATAATTTTAAATTTATTGGTTAAACGAAAATTAATTCTCATCAAAAGTAAAAATGATATTTAAAGACTAATTGATTTTAAAAACTTAATATCTGGGACTACGTACCATGACTTCGTCCCTATTATTTATGAGTCTAACGAAGATTAAAAGTTCAAGATCATTCGTTTCTCAAATTTTTTACTATTTTATTGAAAGTATTAAAATTTCTTACGGGATGTTTGGTAGGAGGGATTAAGAGAGTCAATCCATGGATTATGAGATGGTATTATTTAATACAATGTTTGGTTAGATTTTTGGATCATGTATAACTAATCCATGATATTAGTTAATACTACATACATGAGATTAGCTAATATCTCCCATTTGGTGGTATTAGCTAATACCATGGATTAAAAACACAAAGACAAAAATATCTCTCAAATTCTTTTACATTTTTTTGTTTTCTTGATTTTACATTTAATATATGTAGTTTTGTACTAGCAAATTAATTTAAATAAATTAGCGTACAAAATATTTATTTGCGGGTTCATAGTTTCATAATATAAAAATAAATAAATTTACCATGTCAAATTTTTAAGTTTTATTTATTTGCAGTTTCATAGTTTTCATAATACACAAAAAATATTTTGACATGTCAATTTTTTTTATAACTAATTTTAATTGAGTGATATTATTAATACAATATAAAGTCTAATGATGTTAGATATATTCTCAAAGTTGAGTGACCTCGTAAGACATAAACACTATATTAAAATTACAACTTTCAAATTTTTATGTGTAAATATAGATTGTCTATTTTACAATTGTTTACCATCTTTTCTATTTTAATAATAGATGGTCTATTTTTATTAAATTAAAGATTGACATTTTATTAGTGATGAATTTATTAAGATTACAATTATTTATTCTCAAATAATTCAAGTGAGAAAATAGCAAACATAATGACAAATTATTATTTTCTTAACTAGTTAGAAGTCACCAAAAAAATAATCTACTTTCATCTAATTACATGAAATAAAAAATCTCGTAATAGTTCAAGGGCATAATTAATTGAAAAAAAAAACTTTTTATAGAATTTTAAATCAAACACGACATTAAATGAAAAGCAATAAACCTAACATGGGATAAAAAATAATTGCAGCATTACTAATCCCTACATAACTAATTTTTGTATTATTTATTTTTGTACCAAACGACTTTGATAATTTTCAACAAGTGCTTCACTTATTGTCATTAATTCACTTTAATTGATTAAAACAGGAGACTGAATAAATGTAATCCACTTGAATTTGCATAAATAAATGTCATATTAATTCTTATCTTAATAATTAGTTACCCCACTTTACCTAAGATCACCACCTATATTTATATTTATATTTATATTTATATTTATATTTATATTTATATTTAAGAGGTTGGAAACGACTTGACATTCGTGAATGGCAAGAGTTGCACATTAATAAGTGAAACAAATGATGAAAATATCATAAATTTAATATTTTTCGTTCAATTTATGTGATAATTTATTTTTAAAAAAAATTAATAAGTTATATATCAATATTTATAATTTAATATCTATGATAATAATATTTATGATGAAATATCGTAACTTTAATATTTCTTCGATCTTCAAACCTTGTACATAGGAAAAAGATCAAATATACCCTTCAAATTTTTAGAGTTGAGATAATCCTTATTATAAAAGTGACTTATATATATTTCTATCATTACATAAATGGCTGCAATATAACCTTTTCGTTTGAAAAAGTGAAGAAAGTAATTTTAAATTAATTTTCTAATATTTAATTTAAAAATGTCACTCATGTAGGGGTATATTATTTGATCTTTCTCACGAGTATTTTTTTTTTTACTTCTTTGATTCAACATTTTAGCAAATAAATTTACTAGGGAGATATTTAAAACTCAAATTAATTATTCATTGAATCAAGAAAATTAAAAATATCATGTTTGAAAAAAGTCAAATATATCACTGAACTTTGCTGGAAGAATATATCTTATATACCTTTAACTACATGGATTTTTGAAACTCAAAAATTAAAAACAAAATTAAAATTATTCTTTTTATTTTTGTTAGATGAAAAGGATATATATGAACACTTTTATAATAATAGGAGTATATAAGTGAATTACCTCTGTAATGAGATATGTATCAATTTATCAACATGGGTTGTGATGCATTGGTGATAGTGCTTCACCCTTAACTAAAGGTCTCGGGTTCGAGCCTGGCAATTGAAAAAATCCTATTGACCGCTCTTAAATGGGTCCTGCAACGTGCGATCCGGATTTAGTCGGGGCTTCACAAGCTCCAGACACCAGGTGAAAAATTCAAAAAAAAGAAGAAATATGTATCAATTTTAAATCACAAAGATAATAATGTCAAAAAAGTTTACAAATCAGAATACGTAAAAGGGAAATATAATAGTAAGAAGAGAATTATATGATAATTTGATTAATTTTAAATCACAAAGAAAATAATGTCAAAAAAAGTTACAAATGAGAATACGTAAAAGGGAAATACAATACTCTCTTCATTCCATTTTAAGGTAAAAAAGAAATTTTAAAGTTAAATTATTTTCAATTTATATAAGATGATATTCTTTTTAGAACGAATAAAAGAAGAAAGAGTGTCACGTAAGATTAACGAAAAGAATAATAGAAAGGGAATTATATGATAATTTGACTTTCTTTAATAAAATAACAGTTGGAGATAATCCACTTATGCATGTTATTGCTAACATTCCATAAATCCACTACTTAGCTATCTTTCTTCTCCTCCACAAAATTTTATTTTTTTTTTCTTTCCATTTTTGTCTCAAATAAGATTTAGTCAAGTAGTGGACAATTCCAATCTTTATATAATTGAACAATTAAAAGCACTTGGAAAAAAAGAATAATATTTATTAGCATCTATTAATTCCTGTCCTCACAGAATAGAATAATAACTGTTTAATTTATTCAACTATATATAGAATATATCTCTTAAAATAGTTTCCCCCACTAAGTTAGGAGAAAAAAAAAATTAATATAAAAATAACACAAACTATTTAATTTTCCTCTTTTTTCTAGATTGTTCTACATTGACTCATAAAAAATTTCATTTATTTGTGGGGTCCACGTTTAAATGTAAAGTATTTTATTTTGTCATGTTAAATTTATTTTAAAGATAAATGTAATTGAGTAATTTTTTAAGATAAAAATCTTAACTTGAGTGATTTATTATGCAAAACAAAGTTTAATGACTTTTACTAGATAAATGCTTATATTTCACTAATCTTTTAAGATTAATTTTGAAATATTGTACAAATATTCCATATTTTTTTTGGTTCAATTTTGTTTGTCTAATTTTTACTTTACATTATAATCTTAAATTAAAGATATATAAAACGTATTAAACTATCCTTTGCAGTTTTACTCTTAAGCATTGTATTCAAAAATTAAAATCAAAGAGTAACACGAAAAATATGAGATATCATTTTTTAAATAGATTAAAAAAGTAAAAAATAAATGAATTGAAACGAAGAGAGTGCACTTCATATAAACTAATCGATATAATCATCTAGATTCAATACTCATTGACCGACTAATTTAAATTTGTATTTTGTAAAGTTTATTATAGAAAAAAAGGGAATGGATAGGTTATACATTCTTAATAGACAAATCCAAATTTTTTATTCTTCTCATTTTTTTCTTCTAAGAAGTAATTTGATATTCAAACAAAATCGATGAAATGAAAAAATTCAATCGAGAAAATGTATTTTGTTGTAAACTTTGAATTCGTAAAGCTATACTTCATAAAAGTTTAAGATATTTCAATATATAATTTATTATTAATGTGGAAAAAGAAAGTATCGCATAAATTAATTTATTCCCGGATGACATAAACAAAAAGGAATTTTTCATAATTTGATTTGGACCAGCCTGTACTTTTAATGAGCAGTCAAACCTTTTTTCTATACTCAACGCTTAAGCATCTTTCTTTCGTACAAAAATTAGTAAAAAAAAATATTCGACTAAGTCAGCCCAACCAAATCCTTAATGGGCAAGGTTGGGTCGGACACTCTTTTTTTCAAATACTTTGAATAGAGCTGTCAAAATGAGCTTGGCTTGTAAGGCCGGTTCAACCTAAACCTTGAATCAAATGGAATTGGACTATATATTTTCAGCCCATTTATAAATGAGACTTTTTAGCCCGTCCTAATTTAGTTCATCGGTCTCATAGGCTCAATCTCCGAGCCTTAGCGGCCAACTCGTGGCTCGCAACTTTTATAAATATTTATTATATATTTAATTTAAATAATATTCTATTTATTAAAATTATGAACAACTTTTACATTTGTTATCTCATTAGCATTTATCCGATTAAATTTCTAATATTAAATCATTAGCATTTTGTTAAGTTTTTGGATTAATTTGTATAATTGTGTTGTTGAAAACTTTTAACCGACCAAACTAGTTTTACTATCTAATTTATTATTTCTCCTTTTGTTATTTATTTATCTTGTTCCTAACAAAAAATGATGAATGTTTTATTTTATCTTTTTAACATATTAATAGTGTCCATATTATAGTTAAAAGGCCAATCTGTCCCAACCCGTGACCCACGTAAAACTAGATTATATTACTAGTTTACAAGTCCTTTAGTTAAACAAATCTAACCATCCTAATTGCGTTAACCCATTTTAAGAACCTCTGAATATTTGTAGGAATAATTACACCAAATAATCATTTGATCATTTTAATTATCAAAAAAATGATTAATTTCTCTGTTGTCGTCGTCTTCTGTTACCAATTCCTCTTCGATTTTTTTTCTTTCAAATTATTCCGAATAAATTATATATCAAAAAACATAAAATACCAAAAGAATTTCATATTTAAACTTTGAAACATTTAGAAGTAATGTTGAGTTGATTGAGATTGAATAATTAGTATATGCCTTACATATACTCAATGTATATTTCATATCTATTTAAGTTACAAAAATTCTGTAGACAAATAAGAGTGCTGCCATGATCTTTTACTACAGAAGATAAAACACTGCTTGTTAATACACAAAGCTGTCACTAGCAGTTGCACAAAATGTGTTCATCTTGCAGCATAAGACAAACACAAACTAGAGCTATTCGACTAATACATACAATGTGGAGTAGAAACTAACGACATTTTGAACAACAAACTTCATACCATGATGCAGTAATTCTTAACTAGTTATGCGGCAATCGCGCAGGAGATGAGAAAAGCAGAGCAACCACTTCTGGAGGGGATGTTACTAAGGTATATGTCATTTGCTCGTTAACTGATATGAACGAGATACGACTAAAGATAACAACTGCTTCAATAGTATGATGGAATGCAGAAGCCATAAGGGTCTTCAATCTGATGACATTCAGGGAAGTCCTGTTTACCACACGACGTCTGAGCTTATTTATTCAAAAAACTTAAAGTCGGAACATTATGTCACAAGTATCAACACTACTATCAGCAGAAGCATAAAAGACACAGCTTTCATCTTCAAGGATCTCATCTTACAAAGTACAAGCAAAAGGCAAGATCAAGGATAGAACAATACGCTAATATTAAAACCTTTTATTCAGAATTACAAAACATGAAGAACACTAAACCTGACAATCTTGGAGAGGTTGAAAGCATGCTATGACTCTTAACAATTATGGTGGCACACCCCACAATTCCTGTATGCCAGCTGCTTGGTACACCATGACTACTTGTTCCAACCCTTGCACAATCTTCCATCAGAACACTCGAAAAGACCAGTGATTTCAAAGAACCCCCTGCAGAAAATGGTTGATAAAACAGAACAACAAACTCTGATAATCTCCTAGAAAAAACCTCACAAAAGGTCTGCCACACTGGAATTAACTTGCAACCGCAAACACTAGTACCCCCAATTCACCAAGAAAGAAGACAGTGATAAAAGAAAGTAATTCTGAAGAGGAAGAGATTCTCAGCTCATCCTGAGAACATAACACTGTACAACGATGAAACGTGTGATCCACATGGAAGATTACTAATAAGAATATGAGTTTTTGAAGTGAAAAAACTGAAAATCTAATCAAAATTTCACAAATGAACTGTTGTTTTTAAATTCTTCTACAGAATTACATGACAGTACAAGTTCAAGGAGATGACTTTCTGGTATACATCAACATATAGACAGCAACACAGCATGCTGTTCCTCAAATATGAGAAACAGCGTGATCACTTAGAATTGAATAGCTGCATCTCCTTCCTCCTCTCCTACTTTATTGATCTAAACATAACCTAATCCCCTACTCTACTTCATTTTCTTACAACCAAGAAATCCACCAATGACAGACCCGCCCCTCCACCTCTCTCCACCTAAATACCCAGCTTTGGTTTACATGGTATGAGGGCTTGAACCTATAACCTTAGCCACAAATCCTCCCCCTTGCCACTTGAGCTAAGCCTTGGGGGCTCCTTCCCCTGCTCTACTTCATGAGTCTCTTTTTTTATTTTTTTGGCTTTTTGCACCTTTAATCTTTGTACCTAGTAAATCTTTTTTCAGAGGTTTACCAGTCATAAGATAGTAATTAACCATGGTTGATTACTTAATTATACTATGTAATAATATTCTACTTATTAAGAAACTCATGTCAAGAATGTAGTGAAGTGGTATAAAAAATTGGATCTTTGAAACATCAGTGTGATTATTTTAGTCAAAATCTACAGATTTACTATCAAATTAAGAAACTGCAGCTGAAAATTGTTTCACACAATCATCTGTTAATCTCTACTATTTCTCAGAAGAGAAGTATAGAATTGGTAGCATTCTCATATATAGAATGATAAAATTATGGATTCATGTTGCTCATTCTCAAATAATACTAAACAAAAGCCATTTCTGTTCAAAAGAAAAAGTACCATAAGCATTAAACATCCAAACAAACAAAATATAGAACCTCACATTACATCCATAACACTTCATAAAAACTTAGAAAACAAAGCACAAAAGATAAATCCTAATCTCCACAATCTTTATTTGTACTACATATTTCATACCACTAACCACCTACACAGAGCTTCAAGCAACTTTGACTTCAATAGTCTTGGGTTTCTTTGGCTCAGGAGGGGGCAACTTTTGAACAGTAACAGTAAGAACCCCATCTTGACAAACAGCAGAAATTGCATCAGTATTCGCATTCTCCGGCAAAGTAAACTTCCTCATAAATTTCCCAACCCTTCTCTCCATTCTGATATACTTTGCCCCTTCTTTCTCTTCTTCCCTCTTCCTTTCTCCACTAATCAACAACACATTGTCCTCTTCCACCTGCACTTTTATATCTCCAGATTTCAACCCTGGCATATCCACAACGAAAACATAGGAATTAGGATATTCCTTCACATCCGCTGGCGTCGCAGCCATGGCTTTAGCGTCACGAACGTACTTCCTTGATGGGGCACTGGCGGACTTGTCGGAATCGTCGCCGGCGATTTCCATCATGTGCTGGAGAGTGTGGAAGAGTGGTGAATTATCAATACCCAACAACCTGAAATCCATTCTCAACTCGAAAAACTCTGGATACTGTGATTTTGTGTTTGAAATTGCTGAATTGGGGAAGAAGGGATTAGGGTTATATAGTGGAAACTCGGAAACTTCTGGAGGAAAATGGAAGAAGCTAGGTTCTACTCTGGAAAATACAAGAATGGAGAAAGTTTCTAGTAGCTTCTAGTCTTCATCGTGTTCTTTCTACACGTGTCAAGAAACTTGCCATTTTTATTATTAGTAACAAAAGAAAATTATTTATTATTTGTTAAAAAAAATCACTATTTGAATCTTGATATGTAATTAAAAATAACCAAATTAATTATAATAAATATATTTATAAATTATGAATGTGATACCAAATACATTATTTAAATTTTAGGATCAAATATATTTGTTACTTTTTCCGTCTCATTTCATGTGACATCCGTTTAAGGAAAAAAGTAAGAATTTTGAAATTTGTGACGTCAAATCATTATGAGAAATTTGTGTGGTTGAAATTCATTTCATTAAGGGTAAAATGAAAATTTTAAAGTCAAATTATTTTTAATTAGAGTAAGATAATATTTTCTTTGAAACAAATAAAAAAGAAAAATGTGTTATATAAAATGGGACAGATAAAATATTAATCCTTTGTTGTAATGAATGCTTTGTCTCTTAAATTAGTTTCATGTTGTCTTCCCATAATCAGTATATCATCGATATAAATTAGGATTAAAACAAATTCATTTTTTTGTCTTCATGAAAACGATTATGTGAACTTTGAATGGGCTTGAGATTTAAACTAAGTTTTTGTCAAAATATTGAAACGAAGGATAAAATAGGTTGGTTGGGCTTATTCACACACTTACTTATTGGGCTAAAAAAAAAAAAGAAATAATTCACAAAAGTTAATTTGGGGGCCCAATTAATTATTTGATAAATGGAACTTAAGGTTTAGAAAGAAGGATTATGCAGATTATTTAGAAAAATATCTATTCGTCGTATCTCATTTTCTTGAGTCTAAACTTCTCATCTTCCTTCTAGTTATCATGTTCAATAGTTTTCTTTATTTTATTAGTTCATTATTATTCTCAAATTTTTTCATTAATTTATATTTTCAATGTAACTTTGAGTTTAGCTATTATAATTTTTGAATATTTCTATTGTGAAATTAGAGATGTTACGAAACTCGTTATTTGATCTTAAGTTGGATAAAAACTTTGATGTCTATACTCGTGTTAAAGGGAAAAAAAAAAAAGAATAGTTGGAAATAATTTATTGAGGTAATATTATAAAGTCATAATTGAAGTAACTAAAGAAACAATTAATAAAAACGATATAGTAAATTCAACCAGCTAAAGCATGCACGACAATCTATAGCTTTCTACGTATGCAAGCAGCTAGGGATAAAAATTGAGTTGGTTGGGTTAAATTTGAGCAGGTTATAATGTGTCAAAACAACAAACGGGTCAAGACTCAACTCAACCCAAATTTACTTGGGTCAAAACGAGTTGAGTAATGGGCTATAGAGCCGGTCAAGACCCAATCCGACCCAATTTTTACTAAGTTTCACTTATTTTATTTGATGTTTTTCAATATTTTAGTAGTTAGTTAAATTATATTTTTCTTTATTTTGGCAATATAATACCTATCAAATAAAAAAAAATGCTTTAAAAGTATTTTGACAAGCTCTTTTTCGATTCTATTCGGGTTGAATATCAACCCAATTTTAAATGAGTTAAGATAGGTGGAGCTAATAAATGAGTAGTTATTAACCGTCCGAACTTCAATAAATTGGACGAATTGAATAAGTGGCGTTTAATTTTTCCATCCTTATAAGTAACTGTAACAGACATGTCGACAAACTCAAAATTTCAACCCTCAAGTATCGCTTATATAATAAGAGAAACAATCACCAATAAATCAAATTAATAAAAACATATCACTATTTGTTTGCACTTGGCCAATAAACACAAGGATAAAGACAACCACCAACACCAAACACAAAGCAAAGGAACAACATAACATGAAATGAAAATAGTAATGTTCTTTTTTCCTCTATTATCCTTCTATTTTTATTTTTATTATAAAATAACAACATTTCCAGGTCCCAGTTGTTCATAACATGGAATATTACACCGTCAAAAATTGTGATGGAATAAATAGAATTCTTTTTATTCTTAATTAGATATATCGGGTTTAAATATTGAAAATGAAAATATTGTTAATAAAGAGTGTTTTCTTCTTTAGGCATTATGAATTCAAATTAATCAGTTTTCATTATCGGATGACAATTTTTTAAAAAAAATATTGACTATGCTACTGAGTTTATGTTACTTTCCATCGACACACAATAACACAAAGCTAGAGCTTCGACTGCAGATTCTACATAATTCAATAATTTTTTGCTCAAATTTTATAATTGTACTTTAAAATTCACTTTATATGTATAAATAACTTATTAAACATCTAATAAGTTGTATTCTCTAAAATCAAGAATTCAAACTCAAAATTAAGCTCTATCAAAAATAAATACCGAATAAGTTGTCTACTAAGACCTAAACACATTAAAAAATTACCACTTAATTATTTTTCATCCCTATGAAAGTTAATCTTATGTTAATTTTCATCCATCATATGTCTTCCATTAGGTGCAACTAATAATGTTTTACATAATAAAAATCACACCATGATTAGAAGGTAGATGAAATCATTAACTAGACTTGTAAGTATAGCAGTTAGGTTGCACATGAGATTCTCTAGCCTTTTTAACATTGATTGGTTTATAGACCAAAGCTTTTCACTATAATTATTAGTTCCCCGACATTTTTTTAATTTGACACAGTATTTAAGTAAAAAGAAAAGATTCTTGAAACTTATGGCCTAAAACAATTCTAAGATACTTGTATGATTGAGAATTATATTATTAAGTCAAAAAGCAGAATTTTAAATTTAAATTATTTACAATTAGAGTTAGATAACATTCTTTTGGAACGAAGCAAAAAAGAAAAGATGTCACATAAAATGAAACAGAGGAAGTAGTATTTTACTTTTTCAATTTTAATATTATCTATTTTTTTAACTTGACTTCAGTAATCACACTCCCTCCGTCCCAAAAAAAATGTCACCTTAATCTGATTGGAAACAATTTACCTGTAGAATATCTTTTTTACCCTTAATGAAATGATTTCTACTACACAAAAGTTATTTTAGATCACAAGTTTTAAAAATTTTCTTTTTTTCCTTAAAAATCGTCCCAAGTCAAAGAGCGAGGAGGTAGTTTTCACTAGGTAAGAATAAAATTAAAACCGCGTACACATTACTCACTTGAGACCCACTAATAAAATAGAGATGGTTTTTTAGTAACATGACAAAGATGAAAGAAAAAGGAGCAAGAAAGTGATAGTTGGGACCCAAATTGCTCACCAAATTTCAGTATCATAACTAGTGGTTAAATGTTGCTATCTATGCTTATCAAATGTTACATATTATTATATACTATATACTAATTATTTTTCAAAATTCTCTTATTATTATTACCTTTTTGCCCTTTGTGTAAAGCAACCTGTACACCCATTCAGCCAATGGAATGGCCAATTTGATTACTCAATAAAACACAAAAATATCACTAGCAGTTGCACAAAATGTGTTCATTTTACAGCAAAAGACAAGCATAAAAACAAACAGTTTACATTGGCCATTTGACTAAACAATACATACAAACCAGTTGCATTTTGGACAACAAACTTCACAACATGATCACATGGAGTAATTCTTAACTAGTCATGGAAAGACAGCATCGTCGGTACAAGTGCTGCCATGAGACGAGAAAGGAAAACAGCAAAAGGAGTGCAACATGACAAGGTCACGCGGAAAAGAGCAAGAGAGTCCAGCAACTGCAACCACTTCTGGAGGATCTTAACAAGGTATATGTATTGCTCGTTAACTGATATGAACGAGACATGACGAAAGATTTCAAGAACACAACTGCTTCAATAGAATGATGGAATGCAGAAGCCATAAGAGTCTTCAATCTGGTTTTCTAGCTTGACATTCAGGGAAGACCTCTTTGTCACACGACGTCTGAGCTTATTTCTGCTTATTTATTCACAAAACTTATGTCACAAGTATCAATACTACTAGTACCTGGACCACAGTCAGCAGGAGCATAGATGCTCAAAGAGTATCAAGTCCTAGAGACTTGGCTTTCACCTTCAAGGATCTCAAGTAACAGATAGCTTTGTCAATGACGTCCATTGAGTCTTTTCCTTTCCCTCCAGGGATTATTTTCTGCAAAATGCTAATCGTCTCGAGAATTTGATCTTTTCTTGGCCTCTTTTTACCAGATAGAGAAACCAGTTCTGAAACTTGATTATGACTGTTCCCACAACTTGATTCTGCATCGTCCTCTAAGTCAGAACAAGTGAAGGGTTTTGCAGAGGAAGCAGTATCCACGAGTGATGGTATATCAAATCCACCATCTAACCACTTACGCCTTTTGCTAGGCCATTCTGAACTAGCTACTTCTTCAACCATCTCATCAAGACACAGTGGTAGATCATCATGAGCTGTCATAGTACTCGGCGAATGACCTGTGCTTGTTTCTTCACCATCCTCAGAATGACTATCATCATCATCTGAGTAGAGTAGCGCATTCAATTCTTCAGTATCCTCATGCAATTCACTTTCCACATCATCTCTACGATTTGCTTCATAATATTCACCACCGGAATAATTCCCAGACGGACAAACTCCATCCGCTAAAATCTGTCCGCCTTCCTTAGTAAGATTACACGGTGCAGGGGCTTTTGGATGCCAAGAAGGCAGGCATTGCACAGGAGTCCCATTTGGAGAACTGTAAAGTAAAGTCGTTTGATCACCGGATTGATCAAAAACAAGAAACCTTTTCTGCGCAGATCCACGGCCTGCATTGGCTTCTTCGTTACCTCCAACATCATCAACCGATTGAGGAGGAGCAAGCTTCTCTTTCACTACAGTGCTCAAAACAGGACCAAAACCCTGATGCAACTGTGGTAAACAATAGAACCAATTGTGAGGTTCAGCCAGTTGGCTTGGCTTCGATTCTAGCAGCCCGGAAAATGAGAAGGGAGAAACCCCTTTTACTGGAAACTCATTTGAGTAAAGAGGCATGTACATAGGAGCCGAATTCTGCTGCCCAATATCGAGTCCACGACTTGAAAAGTTCAAATGGGCAAATTGCATATCAGGAAACTGGTGACGAAACCAAGATACAAAGTCTTTTTCCATTCAACCACAACAATCACCTAATAATCAAACCAAATAAAATCCAATAAACAAGATGATCCATATGTAAAAACTTAATCTTTCAAAACAATACACATTTCCAAGAACTGAGATATTGCGAAACTTACCAGTTCTAACTGAGGTAATACAAATTACTGATTATTTCTTGAACTTGAGAAACAAAAGAAAATCCAAAAAATTCCAGCTTTAACTAAGATGCAGCGACAAGAAAGATAAAACTACGTGACGGGTTTCAGCAACTGTCGAAAATATTCAGCCTGAAATAAACAAGAAAAGGAATTAGCTTTCTTCAACAACAAAGTACAAACAAAAGACAAGATCAAGCATACAACAATACACTAGGGGTCGTTTGGTTGGTAACATGCATGTTATCCTGGGATAACTTATCCCATCACTAAGGCAAAAATAATGGGATAAACAATCCAAGGATTTACCTTATACCTCCAACCAAACATGGGATGAAATAATACTACATTTTATCCCGAAATTATTATAACTTCTACGTCACACCAAACGACCCTTGGTATAATAAACTTATTCAAAATTACAAAACATGAAGAACACTAACCTGACAATCTTGGAGAGGTTGAAAGCATGCTATAACTCTAACAATTATGGTGGCACACCCCGCAACGCCATTCTCATGTTTTAATGCCCGAAATCTTGTCTGGCCAGCTGCTTGGCACACCATAACTACTTGTTCCAACCCTTAACACAATCTTCCACCAGAACACTCAGAAAGACCAATGATTTCAAACAACTCCCTCCAGAAAATGTTTGATGAAACAGAACAACAAACTCTACTAATCTCCTAGAAAAAACTTTATAAAGGGCAACAGCAAACACTAAGAATGAAGACAGTGATAAAGGTAAGTAATTCTGAAGAGGAAGAGATTCTCAGCTAATCCTGAGAACATAACACGGTACGACGATGAAAGGTGTGGATCCCATGGAAGATTACTAATAAGAATATATGGTTTATGAAGTAAAAAAACTGAAAATCTAATCAAGATTTCACAGGGCTGTTGTTTTTTCAATTTTCTACAGAATTACATGACAGTACAAGTTCAAGGAGATGACTTTCCGGTATACATCAACAGATAGACAGCAACACAGCATGCTGTTCCTCAATTTAGACAATAACTTCAGACTATTGTTTTAAGCTCCTGTTAAACAATACCAAAGACAAACATCAGTGTAAAAAGTCAAGACCATCAAATGAAAGCATGTTATGGAAAAGAAAAAGTTAGGAATCTTGAGACAGCATGCCTGATTACTGAGAAAATTGAAAGGGTGGGGTTAATTATTACTAATTAGGAAAAAGATTTGTACTTTTTTTTTTTGCTTTTTGCTCCTTTAATCTTTGTACCTAATCAATCTTTTTTCAGAGATTTACCAGTCACAAATTAAGCAGTAATTAACCATGGTTAGTTACTTAATCACACCATGTACTAGTAATGTACTGATTAAGAAACCCATGTCAAGAATGTAATAAAGTGGCATAAAAATTGGATCTTGGAAACATCAGTGTGATTAAGTTTCTTATTTTAGCCAAAATCTATAGGACAAAAGCTCAACCATCAAAGTAAAAACTACAGATTTACTACCAAATTAAGAAACTTTAGCTGAAAATTGCTTCACATAATTATCTTTAATCTCTATTATTTCTCAGAAGAAAAGTACAGCAATTGGTAGCATTTTCCATGGATCTTAATGAAAAATACACCAGAAAATGCAAGATCCAAAATTCAGAAACCCCACAATAAATACACAAACCCCATGTAATCAAAAAGCTGAGACATAGCAAATAGACTTAAAAAAAAAAGAAAAAAATTGTCAGTACATTATCAAGAAAAGTGGGAAAATAAGAAAATTAAGAACTTACAGAGAATGAAAATGGCAGAAACAAACCCCAAAATTAAGGACATACAGATTTTTTGAAGTAACTTGAAGGCAGGAAATTGAAAGCAGAGTAAAAATGGAGAGAAAAGAGAAGAAAGTAGAGTGTAGTCAAAGATAAGGGTAGAGACTAAATATAGACTTAGAAAACTGGTGAAAAAAATGATGAAAAAAAGAAAAAAATAATACTCCATCCTTTTAACTTAGCACGATATTTAAAAAAAATAAGATTTTTGAAATTTATAATATAAAATTATGATGAATTATTTGTATAATTAAGAATTATTTCATTAAAATTAAAATAAAAATTTAAAATTAAATTATTTTCAATTAAAATAAAATGATATATTTTTTAGAACGAATAAAAAAAATATCAAATAAATTGAAATAGAAAAAATAATAACTAAACAAATATTTAACTTTATTTGCTGAAATTAATTGCTTTCATGCGTGCGAAATGCACGCTTGGATTAGTGTACAATCATATCACCTTTGTTTTTTTTTGTTTTTTTTTTTTTTTGGTGGCCTAGAAGGATTCCACTTCTTTTTTCTTTTCCTTCTTTTTTTAAAAAATGTCTAGTAAACGAAGGTTACGAAAATGAAGATAGTAAGATGAATATTTAGACATAATAAAATAGAATAAACTAAAAATAAAGATAATTAGAATAAGACGAAAGTGGACATCATGGTGGACGAAATGGGGAAGTAAAAATTAGATAGTTTAAACATGTGAGAAAAAGATGCGTACATGATAAGTGTAAGAAGTGGGCAATGGCAAGGTTAAGGGAGAGGTAGAACAAGGGCAAAACCACCTTATTAGTAGGTGGTTCATTCAAATCTTCTTTTGATAAATAATTATATTATTTTATTATAAATTACTTGAGTGAAAGAGTCTTTCAAAATATTACTTTTCCTACCTCCCTGAAACATATTTTACTCTTTTCAAATTCTATTTAATGATATTACACTAATATATTATAATTTTTTTAAAAAAAAAATCTCTCACGACCCTTTAAAAAATACTTCAAATGGAATTCCAAAAAGTACATGACATTCAAATACATTTTTTTCCTTCAACCTTACAAGTTTCAACCAAAAATATCCAAAGTGGAAATTAATATTTGATTAAGTTGAACTTCCAAATAAAATAAAGGAGAAATAGCAATAGCTACTTTTAATTTTAAAAAAATGTTCCTATACTGCGATTTCAGTAAATCACATATACTACAAGTCTACAATATGTAATGACCCTTTCTATTTTCTATTACATCAAGGACCTTATAACATTACCCCAATGCCTCAAAGGTTTCCACCCATTGCGGAATAAGGGGGGTCGGATATACGCAGCCTGACCCCTATTTTTAAAAACATAGCGCGACCGTTTCCGGATGACCCATGATGTGCGTCGAAAGTGCATTGACTAACTGCTACTTCACAATTGAAAGAAGCGCAGATAGTTTAAAGAGCCATTTTGTTTTATTCCATCATATCCTAAAGCCAAAAAATAGTGAATCTTTGGCTCCATCCAAGATTGATGGAAAATCATTTCTATTTTCTATGTTATTGAATAATTAGAGATAATTTTGAATATAGTGACCATTTTTATTTTCTATGAATTCTAGATATTATGCAAATCCATTTGAATATAGTGTATTTATAACAAATTACACATAATTTTGACTTCATGTATCTTGAAATACATGTATTTGAACATATCTGAATGCATCAAAATCTCACAAGAATTATAATAGCACAACTTATATATATAATTAACTCATAAACTAATGATATTTGTGTAAATTTTTCTGTTTCTCGTAATAAAATTTCGAGGATCGTCACAATGGATCCTTTTTAGGGGTTAATTCTACCATTGGATTAGGAATGGGAAGGGTAAAGTATCCAATGTGGAAGGAGAACATCCAATCATTTGAAACTTGACCATTCAAACCATGAATGATACAAGCACAATGTGGCCCCTTGTAACTAGCTATGGCTACTTGATTATCAAGATTCACTATATCCGAATATAATTTCAATCCACCAAGACTATAATTTCAACTATGAAACCACCAAAAGTTATGGTGGAATAATAAGTTGTTTTTTTTAAAAAAAATTAAATGCTAGGTACAAATTTTGAGAATAAAGTTGATTTAGTAGTTAGGAGGAGTTTTATCTATGAAAGTGAAAATTTTTCATATAAATTAAATAATTTAGCTTTAAAATATAGACGAATTAAGAATTTTAACTTTATTGATTTAATCCATAAAACTTTTATCATTAAACTTGTTATATTTTTTAAATTATAACTTTAATATACAATTTTAATGAATTAATTTATATACATAAATTTATATTTCACATGAGATGTATTAAATTTTATATAAATTACAAATAGTACAATAAAAAAATTTTCATCGTTAAAAAAAAAAAGTAGAGCTTTACTCCACACACTTTGCAAGAAATGTTTAATCAAACATTACTACTATGACTACTTTACTCTTCAACATTGAACCACTTTTTCTTTCTCATTTCTTTTGCTTTACTATGAATAATAATAAAGAGTAGTGAAATACTACATGATTATAGCATGCAAAATATTAACTATTGCATCTTGGCCAAACATGCCAATACATACATTGTGTAGTAACTTTCACTATAAACCTTAGACCTCCTATATAGAGATTTTATTATTATTATATTTCATAATCATAAATCTAAATAATGGTAGTTGGCACTAATATCATCTACTTTGTTGAGACGAAAAGTCCCACATTGGTGGTTAATGAGATGGGTGGACTCCTTATAAGGCTTAGGCAATCCT
>JAPFFP010000012.1:17450299-17469260 GCA_026153255.1 Solanum medicagineum
AATGAGGATTAGACTATCATAGGCTTTGATCATAGAATTTTCAAATGGTGTAATTGTGAAGGTTGTAAGTTAGGTTGGAATTGTGGGGATTTGGTGGGAGTGTTGGGCGGGTACCGGTATTCTATACTACATAATTTTGTGTTTTGTGGTTCACTTGTTGAGTACCATGTGTTTGGTACTCACCCCCCCTTGCTACAACAGTTTTGTAGGTTGCAAGCCCGGATTCTCATGAAACTCTCTATTCTTCCTTGTCCGAGGTTTTCTGTGGAGATTGTGAGAGGTAGTTGTTTGCCATCCCAGCTGACTCCTTACTCGTACTTATGATTTTGTTCTATTCTAAAGACAATGTCATTTGATACTTGTGTTTCTTTCGAATCTATTGTAATACATTAGAAGCTTGTGCACGTGACAATCAGGTTTTGGGGGAATGTTCATTAAGTTGACTTATTATCCGTAATTGAACTTTCATTTTTATTATAGTTTCGCATTTTCAATGTTATAGTTTGGTTGTAGGTTGACTTGTCTTGGTGGGATAAGACAAGTGCCATCACGCCTGAATTTCGGGTCATGACAATATGCACCACTTTGTTAATGAGGAATACATCATATATCCACTCTAAATAACAAAATTGATGGATATATCTATCCCTTTTGCCTTAATTTAGTATGCATGTGAAGCGAACAACAACGAAGCTACTCTATATTTAGGGATGGTCATTTGAGACCCCTTTGATGGGAAATTATATTATTTTTACATGGTTAAAATAATATTTTTATGTATATACAGTAGATACTGAATCCTCCCTGACTAATTCATACTTCTACTTCTTCATATTTTAAATAATTCTGATTCTGCCACTAGAAGTGAATATATTCTTTTTTGTTGAGTATCTTTCGTGTATATATACTTACTATATTTATTTCTTGATTTAATCATACTTTTATTAAGATATATAATATATTAAAGCAGGTAAATATGCGAAAACGAAGTCAAATTTTCACCGTTCCCTTCTTTGACTATTGCTCTAATAATACCTAAATTAGATACTTGTTAGGTGATATGTGACATATATGGGATACCCATCTAATTAAAGATTATGAGTTGTTACTAAAATCAATGAAAAACATATATACCTAGTGTTTACTAAATTAAGCTGGGTAGTTTGTATTGAATCGCAAAGTTAAAAATTTCATTAAAAATAATCAAGATTTAATATATCAACACTGAATCGACTAAACTATTGGAGAGATGTTGAGTATATAAGTAAACAAGTCTTACTGCTAATGCACTTTAAAGCTGTGTGGACCTAGTCCCCAAGCGGACAATATCACTAGCAGGTTGGATTGTTACGATGACATTAGAGTCACTTCTGTGTCGGCAAAAAACACAGTCCATAGAAAGGGTGTATATAACAACTCATCTTAAGATGAAAAGTTTCACATCGAAACACAGGAGAATATTGAGTGTATAAGTAAATATGTCTTATCTGCTAGTGACGTATTTTAAAGACTTGCGGACCTAGGCGCAAAACGAATAATATTACTAGGGAGTTAGGTTGTTACAACATATATATTAAATTTTAAATATTTTTAATGAAAATCTTAATTTCGACATTAAATAGGAGCACTTTATTTTATTGATGAACTTATTTTATCTAAATTTAAATTAAGTGAATCAATGTACCTCAAATATTGGATACTCACAAGCAAAAAAACAAAGAGGAAGAAAGATAAAGAAACTTAAAATAAACAATAAGTAGTTAATATTAATTAATTAATTAATTAAAAAGTATATGTACTGCCTAATGAAACTTACTCTAAATTAAATAACCCTATAGACCATCATTTGATCACCTGAAACAAATCTCTTTGTACAGAAGAGAAGATCCAAGACAGACAATAATTAATTAATTTATTTATAAACTATAAATTTAAACTTTGGATAATAATAAATTAATGCTTTGATAAATTAAATGCCATGTTGTTTGGAGTAGGGGGAACAATATAAATCAAGATTATTTCACTTTTGGTGACAATAATACTTAATCCTTCCCTCACTACACTATTTTTTTTTAATTAAATGTAGTAATACATAATTATAACAGATGTAAAAGGCAAAGGATTCCTCAAGGCACGTCTTAATTAATTTAACTCTAATTTAATCGTCCTCCATACTTACTTTAATTATCTTTTCGTACAATAATCAAGATTCTAGCTACTCCATACTTTTATCTGTATTGAAAAAAATATTTATTTATTTTTAATTCTCAATAAGTATAAATTAATTGTTCCATTTGATACGTGTCAAGGAGAGTAATTAACTCAAGATTAATGGATATGAATTATAGTAATTACCGCTTTAATGGAAATCAGACAATTTTTTGGATGTCCTTGGTGTTTTTACTTATTTTTTTTTAAAAAAAATTCTTTGAAAATCAGTGTTCGACCATACGATTCAAATACGACTTTATGAAAGAAACTCAAATGTTTTCATTTTTATAAAATTTTCTTGTTCAAATTTATTTTAATTTTTAAAACTAAAATAATCTCATTTAAATTACATTTCATGTTTAAATTATTTTTTTGGTTCAAAAAACAAGTACATTCAATTTCAAAATATGTATTGCAAAAAGTATGACAAAATACAACTCCAACTTTGAAAACTTCAACTATTTTTATTATTATATATTTTCAGGATATAAATTAAATTATGCAAATAATATATCTAAAAGTATAGAACATACAAACATGTATATTTTTCTTAAATTTGAATTTTACAAACAGTTTCAAACTCCCTTAAAATCCAAAATCATCAACTCTTAATCTTGCATTAATAAAGATTTTATATGATAATAATTACAAACATGAAATGTATTTATACCTAGTAATGATTCAAAAACTTTTATACTATGAAATATATCTGATTGGTTTTATTTCAAGCTAACCACTAAATCAATTTTTATAGCATTTCCAAAAGATGCACTATAAATAAAAATGTATACTTTTAAAGCAAAAGAAAAAGAAGCAAAAAAAAAAAAAAAAAAGTTGCACTATAGTTTTCTTAAAAAAATAAATAAATGAAGAGGCACACATGGGGCACTAATGTTCAATCCTTATGTCATGATCATATAGTTAATTTTATCAACTCAAATATAGTAAATCATAAAATGTGATCACGGGTTTTTCCTATGCAAAATTATTGCTTTGGGGTTCATGATTAATTGTGTAACTAAAGTTCATAAATGTTGATCATTATGCCAAAGTTTCTTTCTTTGGAGTTCATAATATCTTTTTAAAAGTATTATTATAATTCAGATTCCAGACTCAATTCGAATTATACTTTGAAAGCAATTCTGTAATCATGAGAACGAACAACAATATCATATCTAGTGAAATTTCATAAGTGAGATTTGGGAGGGTAAAATGTACGTAAGCCTTACCACTATCTTATAGAGATAGAAAGACAGTTTCCAGAAGACCTTCAACACAAATATATCAGCCCCAAAAAAGGAAAATACTAGATACAAAAATGACTATAGTGAAAAGCAATTGGAAACTCATTAATACAATACGAGTAGCAAAATAAATGACGACCAATAACAACATAATGTATAATGACACGATTAATCCTACAATCCCACTATATCACGTGACAAGACATCATCTTACCCCTACTAAGCCTACTAACCTTTTACCCTAATACGCGACCTTCATTCCTTTAAATCTAAGATCATGCCCTCGGTGACAAGTAATTCTTGAATTATGAGAATGAAATACCATAAATTTCAAGAGTTTAAATATCACATTTTCCTTCGTAAAGCTAATGTTTAATTTGATTTAATTTACGATCTAAAAAAAGATTTACTCATATTCGATAATTATATTCAACTAATAACAAGTATTCTGCAATTTATTAACACTTTATAATTTAGTATATGAATTCACACATTATAATTTAGATAGGAAGGAGTGAAGGTCGCAAATTATAATAGTAAGTTAATAGGTTAGTAGGCTAAGTTGATGTCAGGCCGTGGGATATAGTAGGGTAGTAGGTGTAGTCATGCATTTATATTTTGAGTTGTCATTATTCGTCTTATAAATGTTAATTTTATCATATTTGCATATTATCATGTGTTTTTCGTCATTAATCTCTCTTTTTGTTTCTTTTTCTTTTTCTTTCCGTTTTTTCCATATCTAGTTTGTTCTGTTTATGAGTTTTTGAGATGAGAGTTCCCAAAAAACAGCATCCCTACCTCTATGAGATAGTG
Organism: Solanum medicagineum; assembly: GCA_026153255.1. Classification (NCBI taxonomy): domain Eukaryota; kingdom Viridiplantae; phylum Streptophyta; class Magnoliopsida; order Solanales; family Solanaceae; genus Solanum; species Solanum medicagineum. The sequence goes on from JAPFFP010000012.1 coordinate 17,454,568, forward strand.
ATAACTGATAAGGTTTGTATACATTTTACCCTCTCAAATCCTAGGATTCCATGGATATGTTGTTATCGTCATTTGAATTCACACATTAATTTATCATTTAATATGCTAAATTATATGGTTTAATGTAATTATTATTTTAAGATGAGATAGTGAGAATATTGGTGGGGCATATGAGACCCCATTTGGTTGTGCTTGTGGATTTTCCAACAGAAAATTTCCACGCTTGTAAAGTTAAATTTCTTTTCTCAAACCTTTAAAATATAATACTAAGTAATATATTTTCCATTATTACCCACAAACCCAATACAAAAAGTGCAGACTATAAAGGAGGGAATCCCTTTGCATGCTTCATATTAATTACTTACCCCACCACCACTTAATAACATTTTTTATATTCTAATTCAAATCCACTTCTTACATTTTTTATATTTTTATCCCCAAAAAAAGAGGGGGGGGGGTTGTAACTTTGCAACTAAAGAGACATTCAGTGATAACAGATTTATTACTTACTATAATGAGAATATTTAGTGATAATTAAATTAATATTATTATATTTAAAATCGCTAAAGTCTTTGTTATAAATAGGTAATACTGGTTATAAATATTTATATTTGCTATTGCTATAAGTATAATAATTATCGCTAAATCCTCTATTTGGTCCTAATTAACTACGTACCCACTCTGTTCACTTTTTACTTGTTATTGTTTCATTTTTCGAGGTCAACAAATTGAAGTAGCTAAATTTAATATTTAAAATTTAAAAATTTAGATGGTTAAAAACTATACGAAAAATACTATAAGTAGCAATCGTTCTCATATTAATATGATTAAAAAAACATATTTTAAAATATTAGTCAAAGTTCATATAATGTAACCTCTATAGGTAAAATAGTGACGAATAAAAGCTAATAGATGGAGCAGTAGCTACCTAGATATAAAAATTATGATGTCCTATGGCTTTAGGTTTGGACTGCATCATATCTTACGCTGTTAAAGAACTTATTAATTAATTATATATGCAATCCACACACATATATATATGTTGGATGAAAGTGAACATTTCATGAGTTATGGAACATCATTTTTGGAACTAGATTTTTGCATGTTTATTTCCCTTAGGAGGTAAGGAAACATGAACTTTCTCATCATATATATATTTTCTCCTATAGTAATTGTGATGTTCAAGTTTTGAATATGTGTAAATAAATATAAGTTTGTGGGACTTCTTAATACCTTCCCCTCAACCAAAAAGGAGGAAAAGAGTGAGTTGCAATACAAGTAACAATAAGGAAAAAACGTGTCAAGATCGAGAAATATGATGAGATGAATGAAATTCCTTTGTAGTTAATCAGAAGTACGTCTTATGTTCAAATCATAAGAATACAAATTTTGTTGATAGAACATAAATCTGAATTAATTGGATCAATGAATTTCAATTTTGAATTATCATCCTCCGGAGAAACAAGGTAACCATGAAATAAATAGGGGTGTAAAAAGTGGTATGAAGTTAGACTAAGAATTTATTTATTTTTATGTGTTAATCATCTTAGGAGCAAGTGATATTTTATTAAAAATAAAAAGAGAGATTAATAAAAGAAAACTGACTTATGGTTAACGTTATCTACTTTTCTTTAAATAAACTTCTTCAATTTCAGAATCCAAATTTAGGAAAACAACTTCAATATCAGAGAAACTAAACTTCATGAAAAAAACTTTAAAAATTTAGGGCATTTGGACATAAAAAAATGTGAAATTTAGAAAAAAAAAAAAGTTTTAAAATGAATAACATTTGAAAGTGAATTGTCTTTGGACATGAATACAAATTATTTTTTTTTGTAAAAAAATTGTTAGTCATTTAGAGTGAAAATTATATATAAAAAAATGTTAAGAGTTTTTATAAGTTCGAAAAATTCTTCAAGTTGAATTTCGAAAAACTATAATTACTTTGTAAATTTTTTTTTTTAAAATATCATCCTTGGCCAAAGGGGCACTTAATGTTGTGAAAGAAAGAACACTTTTTTGTTTTTTGTTTTCAAATGTCAACACAACAGAAAATATTGGGTTCAATAACAAGCCAATTATACCTTGGTGGAAGATGAAATAATGTCATTATTTGTATGCTTCCACTTATAAGTCAATGGATATAGTGTTTGAGTTGCCCCTCTACATACTGAGAAAATCATAAAACACAACATAAAAAGTTTTGTGTCATGACGTAGCATGCAATTGCAATTGTGTTCACTAAATTTTGTCAAAGACACATTGTTTGGTTACCATGACGATTTGCTAATTGAATAGATTTTCCTCAATTTTTTATTCCAAAGAAAAGTCTTTGATCGTGTACCTGTTGAAGAATGAATCGACAACTCATAAGCACTGACTTGATTAAGAAAATCTCGAGGAGCCATAGCGGAAACGAGTCCTTAAGAGATGATTATCACTGCGTATGACCTGAATATAATATTTTAAATATTTAGACTTTAACACTGTTGAAAAAATATTGTTTAAGAATAGCTCCCTACACTCCAATATGTCACATTTGAGTAATTTATTTCTAAGTGGTCAAATGTAGAATGTATGTCAACAACATTTTATAACAATGTCAATTTAATCAACTAAGTACTCTTTCAATCTCCTATAGTTGTCAACTTTCCTCTTATACACCACTTAAAGAAATCATAAACAAAAAGACAATTTTTTGATCACATTAGTAAGATAGTTTTTTTTTTAATTAATTCTATCTTAATTTTTTTATACCATCTATTCTAAGTGTTGAATTAGAATAAAGGATAGATATATGAGATGGTCACTCGACCAATGTAATTATAAGAAAAAATAGTTATTTGATGTATAGTTAATGTATATTTCATGTATAGTCAAATTATATTCAGTTTATTGTATAATAGTTTGTAGTGTGGTGGAGCCACATTCACTTGAGGGATGTCAAACGATACCTCTTCTCGAAAAATTACATCATTTAACTAGGTAAAAATATTTCTTTTATGTTTATAGATTACATACTGACACCTCTTCGCTTCTTCCGAATGATTTTACATCTTTAAATTGTGACACCTTTTAAAACAAAATTCTAACTCCACCACTGCATATATAGCCAATGTATGCTTCATATATAGTCATATTATATTCAGTTCTCGATTGTTTCATAACGTATATTCAATGTATAACTCATATACAATAATCCATATTGTTTAGATAATGCATACTTTCTATAATTTTTAACAAGCTATATTGTATAATGACTACATATTTTTTATAATTTTTAATTATTTTTATATAAATAATACATAATATTTATTATATATATATTTAAAATTAATCTTTAAAATAAAGTATAATTTAAGTATCTCAATAAAATTAACTAATATTTTCTCCATTAATATCTTAAATTTGGTGCCTAGCTAGTTACTAGGAGTAAAAATGATGAAGTAAAAAATAAAAAGGTCAAACTATTGTTTAATGGTCCCTTTGGGTTTTGGGATTGCACGCATGCTGGGAGAAAATATTTAGGTGGATGCTGTGCTGACTGCCACAAGATTTTGTTTCCTCCGTCTATTTTTATTTGTCTATAATATAAAATTAAATATATTTTATATATATTATTAATTATAATTATTTATCAGAATGTTGAATCTCTTATATTTAGATGGTTTAATTAAATTATTGTTTATCAAAATCATTATCACATAATATTACTTTCTTAAGAGTGTGCCATATAATACTCTTTCTAGACCATCAAACTTTTAGTATCTTCAATCAATTAAACTATAGTGAAGTAATTTTTTCCCAGCAAATATTTTCTTGAATAAATAAATGAAGAAGAGTTAATTTAAATAATTACATTAGTGGAATATGCATATGTGTTGTTTATTTAAACCTCTATGCTAATTAATTAATATTTATTGATTTTAAAGAATAATTACTATTAAGGTGAAATAGAAGGAATATAATTAAGAAAGACGTATTGAAAATACCTCATAACTTGATATAAATTATTATTTTTATTGTCGAATTATTGACGTCCTTAAAAATATATTTCTATACTTCACTAACTAAACGCAAATACACCCATGATCTGTCAAATAACATAGCAAGTGTTGTCAAACTCTTATAAGAGTATGAGGATCTTAATACTCCATCTGTCCCATATTAACTTAATCTGTGAGGTAATGTACACTTATTAAGAAAAATATTCAAAGACAAAATTTTCACCATACTTTCCACTATTGCGCTTTATGAAATCATAAATATGTAGTGTAATTTATCTCCTATAAAATATAAAACTTTAATAAATGAAAGGGCAAATATGAAAAAAAAAATTTCAAACATTCTTTTTGAATTTTGAACAATTTAACTATTTTGAACATTGAAAAATTTTCAAAAATTCAATTAATTTGAGACGGAGAGAGTAAAAACTAAGAAGTGTTGAAAATATTTTTAAACTTTACGAGAATTTAGAGGGTGTCTTTTATTCACTTTGCAAGATCGAGGTATCTTTTATTCGTATTGCAAAATTGAGATATATTTAACTTCAGTTAATCAAATAGATGAATGTTTTTAAGATTATCAACCGTTCAAGAACAAAATTAATAATTCACATAAAATTTAGGATCATTCTCAATACTTGTCTCTTAAAAAATTATCTCTTTATATTTAAAAAAAAAATATTTATAAAAATATTACTGAACAACTAAAAATAAAGAAATGTGAAAGTTGAAAAAGGGCGTGAGTGAGTCAATCAAGACAGCGTCTGTTCCGGAAGAATAGCTTCGATCGCGCCGTCACTTGAGGAACGCGTGCTTTATTTGAGGCGTGGCTTTTCCTTCTCTTTTTCCACATCCACTCTTAAAGGGACTACTTTTTACACTTATTTATATTTCCGTTCAATTTTACTTGACTTCTGTTTATTTAATATAGATATTAAAAAATAATAAATGATGGGATAATATCAAAGTATCCTTTGAATATAATAAGGGTAAATCAGGAAATAAGTGTAAGATTACCTCTTCATTTCATAAAATGAACAAGTATTGTTAGATATTCCAAAATAATATAGGGACTAAGTAAAGATGGACAACGGATTATTTATATTTCTATATAATCTTAGAGATTTTATCCACTATTTATTTTGTAAATTTGGTTCTTAATGTTGTCTTTTTTCCCTTGTTACCTCCAATTTTTGTTGTGTTTTATGTCATGTTAATATGTTTATTTAAGAGTGCCCTTCGTATGTTACCTAATTTTGTTCCAAATCGTTTATACTTTTATGTATCTCATCATCAAAGAATGTGGTTAGGTAGGAAATTTACAGAAATATACCTATTATATTTTATTATTTTTAAATATTTTTTAATATTTGCTCTTTTTCACCTGTATCCGCATAAATGGCTTATGAATCAGTATGAGTATCAGTGTATCCGCATAAATGGCGTATCAATCATGTATGAGTGTCAGTGTATCCGCAACTATGACTTATGAATCCACATAATGACCACTTATGAATCACGTATGTGTCGGTGTATCCGCAAATCATAACTTATGAATCATTTATCAGTGTTAGTGTATCCACCCAGTGTATCCTTGTCACGGCTCGAGAGGGTATCCTAGACGTAACCGACAGTTAGAGACTATTGCTAGTCTCCAAGCGAACAATTTGGCCTCCTCACATTCGTTCATTCATACATTCTACTATCAGCGGAAGAATAAAGGGAAGTAAATAGACTCATCTACTCAAACCTCAAAATAATATTATGAATAAAAAGGGCTAGTAGAAAAGAACTAGCTCACAGTCTTATCAATCAACGGTCTGACTCTAATCTATGAAGCCTCTATCATTAATAGGTGGCGCCAATGACAGACCCATGACTACCTCAATCAATAAAAAGCTAATCAATATCTAATTCTAAAGCAAGATGAGTACGTGGAATGTACTGACATGTAAAATAGCTGAATAAAATTGAAACAAGTAGAGTAATATGGCAATAATATCACCTCAACTCAAAAGACTCATTCCATCCCATTTCAATAAAACATGCAAGTTTAAAATAGGTCATGCTCATTTAGATTATACATTTGGAAAGAAAGAATGATTCTGCTAGAAACCTCATATTCTATCAATGTTGCTTGGGAGTTTTTCTTAACCGACATCTGTCCGGTTGCGCCACCTTTAAGTTAGGTTGGGCACAACGAATAGGCATCGTTGCCACACCTATCCTAAACTTGCCACGGTAAAGGACGTAGTCTGTCTATCTCTCACTCACTTAGATTGAATGAGAATTGTCCAACTATTGGGATAAAAGTCACCAGAATGTGCTGCACGACTATTATCCTACGCCGGTACACATAGTTATGGGGTGACATTCCTCACCCAACTTGGTGTTCAGTAATGGTCCCAAGACTAAAACATGCACCATCATCTATCAATGAAACTATTATGAAAAGTTTATTTACATTGCCATTGTTATGTTCTCAAAATATCATTTAGACTCAATGCTCAATCACATTAAACTCATTAGAATATCAATTATTTCAAATAAAAAGATAATACTCATGTTTCAAAATAATCTTTGCATACTATCAAAACTCTCTCTCAAATTATTGTTCATGCTCAAAAGTCATATTCATGAAAAGTCAAGAATATATGCTACAAGAAATCATCAGTATTTAACATGCTTCATATGACTATCAAATCTTAGTTTTCAAAATAAAGCATAAAAACAATCATAGTCTTCAATTAGGGTTCATGTCAGTGAAGACATGAACATATATTCAAACAGTTACTCAACTTCAAGAAGATTATATACAGGAAACTCATTAATATTGTAGAAACTTAAATCAAGAATTTATTCGAGATAATAATTCAAAAAAACAAGTGTATAGACTTAAGAACTTTCAATTCTCATCTAAGACCATCCATTGGACACATGGGAGAATAATCTCATGTTTTAAGTTTACCCTTACATACTTGGGATGAAGATTGCGCTAATCTTTTTCAAGAACTTGACCCTCAATCACTGAACCTTCAAACTCTTGCTGCTTTCTCTCTCAGGAATACGCTTCAGACTTAGGAAAAATATTGGGTTTAAAACCCTCTAACGATATAAACGACCTTAATAGTCATTTATAAGATTTGGGAGGGGTTGAAAATTTACCAAAATACCCTTCTCCGAAATAAAAAAATAAAATTTCATCTCTTAACACATTATCCGCGTCACGCCAGGGGCGCGGACATGTGTTATTTTGGTGAATTTTCTCAAAACATGTTGAAAAACTGATTTCCAGGAAGAATACACATAAAACGCGTTCACCAAATGCGTTTTATGTTTAATTTTTCGTTAATCGCTTTCTGATCGATTTTTCTAATTCCCGTAAAAAAATGAAAAAAAGATATAAGTGGGAGTCCGCGTCCTAGGCGCATCGCGCCCTGGGAGCGCACCCTCACTGTTTCGGGAAAAAATTACAAAAATTATTTTTCGACATGGTTGCTCTAAAATCGAGTTGAGACTATTTTTCCACTTGATTTTTAACGCTGATCGCAAATCCAGTCTCGGATTTTCCATCGAAGCTTTGGAAGACGCATTATGCGCTCGATTACGTCTTAGGGGAGTTTCAGTAATTTTACGGCGTGTTACAGTCCGCATAATGACCATTTTAAGGAATTTTAGTAAATATACAAATGATTGAGATATATTGAAGTTTCTTTATTCCATTATAAGATTTATGTAACTTATACAAAATTTTAATGAGTTATAATGGATCGAGACAATAAATGTGTCAAGATTCATCCAATTCAAATTTGTTTTGGTTGCACCGAGTGGGATAACGAATCATAGAACGGTGAAGAACCAAACTTATTTGATTTTTACTAAGTTTTACTTATTTTATTTATTCATATAGAATATTTTATACCTAATAAGATTTTTTTAAAAAAATTATGATTGTATATAATATATAAAATTAAAAAATATATGTATATTTTTTCAAATTAGTCAGACTCCAATATGGACATAGTACCTCCGTCGTCCCATACAACGTTCTATAAATAATTGTCCCATATTATAAGGACACTTACTAATTAGGATATAACTAATTATGTTTTCCCATTTTACCCTCACCATTAATTAGTGTATTAATGATTTTTTCTAACTTTATTTAATACTCCCTCCGTCCAACTGTAATTGGCCCTATTGACTTGACACATCAATTAAAAAGTAGTAAATGATGAAATAATTTTATCAAATTACCCTTTGAATATAATAAATTTGACGTCTTGAAAAATGTAATAGGGAAATAATTATAATTAATGATAAGGGTAAATTAGGAACTAAGTGTAAAATTGTCTCTTGATTTCATAAGGTGGACAAGTATTATTGGACATCCTAAAATAATATAAGGGCCAAGTAAAGTTGGACGGAGGGAGTATACATTAGTATAAATGAAAGGTAAATTGGTAAATTCTAGTAATGTATTAATGATTTCTTAATAATTGTATAAAATGGAAAGTGCTTTTATAACTCGGGATGGAGGTAGTAGGACATTGAGCGGAAAAACAACGACAAAAAAGGTTATATATCTCACTAAGAAATGGTGAGTTCATTCATAGTAAAAAGTAGGCAATTGAACATCTTTCGTCAAAAAATTATACTATATATAAATTATACGAAGCATATAGTTAGAAAATTAATTTTTTATATGTATATAATAAATTGTGAATACTGTTAATTACTCCCTCTGTCCCATTTTATGTGACACCCTTTCCTTTTTGATTCGTTCCAAAAAGAATGTCACCTTACTGTAATTGGAAATAATTTGACTTTAAAATTCCCCATTTACCCTTAATGAAATGAATCTCAGTCACACAAATTTTTCAAATGATTTTAGATTACAAGTTTAAAATTTTTTTTTTCTTAAACACCATGCCAAGTTATACGGTGCCACATAAAGTGAGACGGAAAAAGTAATTTTTTAGGCTTCGTCACTATAATTAAAAGATGAAAGTCTAAATAGTGAATCAAATAAGCAATTGCTAAAATTTTCCATTTTATGTGTCTTATAGTCTATTTGGTCAAGAAATAGAGAGATTATGTAGTCCTTTTGAGTAGAATAATAAGTCTTTTTTATATTTTCAAAGCAATACGCATGGTTTTGGGGTCAATTCACTTTTTGGAATGATAGATAGATATCAATAGTAAGTGTGCAAATCTACTGTCAAAAATCTTAAGGACAGAGAGAGCTCTCATGGCCTTTGATTGTTGAACCAAACTAAACGTCAACCCTTTTCATAGAATTGTAAATTACACATCTAAATTATATATATAATTTTATGATATTAATAACTATCTAAAAAGAAGGTCCTCTTATTATTTTTTTCTATATAATGTTGTCAAACTCAAACGATCCAACACTCATCATCCTCTCTAAAAAAAATTCGTCTTTCCTTCATTCATTGTGTTTAGGAATGACTCGATTGGATTAGAAAAAAGGCAAACGTCTTAAATCATCAAATTTGAGGGGTATTATTTTTAATTTTTTTTTTTTAGCAATAATAGGTGATAGAATTTCTTTTTAGAAAAACAAAATTATTGAATAAGTACTACTATTTAGCTATCATAGCTATAGTTTGAATTAATTACGGCTCGCGACAAATATATAGCTATAATTACAGTTTGAGTTTTGTATAATTTGCGCGATTTATACAAACGTTGTGCGATTATACAAAAGTTATGCCGGAATGAAATTGTGTAGCAAAAATATACGAACACTGTGAATTGTACAGCGAAATATACAAACACTATACACAAACTACAAATTATATAAAATTATACAAACGTATACAAATGATTCGCGAATTATACAAATGTTGCTACAATATATAGTTACAAAATATAATTACCCAAACTATAACTATAGAGCATAATTAAGATATTTTTGAGTGTAAAAAAAAATAAATCCTTCTTTAATTTTCATAAGTTGAGTCACTCGGCCACTTTATGGGATTAACTCTTCACCCTTTAGCCTTTAGCCCATCACTTCTTGTTGGTTGAAGATGTTTATGTATATCAAAGATATGGGCATGTTCTTTAATTTAGGCCCAACAATATGGACATTATGGCCCAAATCTAATGGAGGTAAGGAGCCTGGCCTGTAGAACAATTGCTATCAATATGCTCCATTGCTAAGTCTTAATTATTATTAGTTCAATCATTAAGGGGTCATTTGGTGTGAGGTATAAGTTATAATAATTTAGGGATAAATATGAGATTATTTTATCCCATGTTTCGTTTGGGGTATAAAGTAATCCTTGGACTATTCATCCCACCACTTTTGCCTTAGTGATGGGATAAGTTATCCCATATATATGGTGACATAACTTATCCAAGACTAACTTATTCTAAGATTAGTTATCCTGTGATAACATGTTGTCAACCAAATGACCCGTTAATGTAGAATTTATGTATGCCAATTAGAAAAATTAAGTCATGAATCCAAGCGACTATCTGCTTAAAGATGCATGAAAGACTCCTTATTTGTTATGAGTAACATCGAGGCAGATTACCCCTCGGGATTGAAATAGGAGTGTACATAAGCTGCGTGTGTGATTTTTTGATGAAGAGGTTTGTGGATGTTGTGATCGTAGCTCTGCCCCTACCTTAACCTACACCACATCAAACCTAAAAGCACACACAAGAACAGAGCTAGAGTATAGGAAATGAGTTTGGCAAAATTCAGTAGTTTTGATTCAAATCAATTATTTGTCTTAAGAAATTCTTTAAAAATATGAATAAATTATATTATTGATTAAATCCATCAATTAAAATGAACTAACACTTCAAACTCATAAATTTAATTTCTTAAGATTATTCTAGAATATGTATAGGTGTACAAAATCTGTTATAGACAAAATAATTAGATTAGTTAGATAGTTTTTTATTTACCGTTTAGTCCATTACAGGTTGTACAAATAGCTGACTTTGTAAAGAGGAAATACTCAAGAAAAATTTCACAAATCTTCTTCAATTTCTTTATGAACTATATCTCAAAATCATATATATTTTAAATTTTGACTCCATCTATGAACCCACGTGTATATATAAGCCAATTGTGCAAATGTTATCCATGTTTAAGGAAACCAACAAATATTTTACTTTACACTTATTTACCTAAAACTTATTCAGGTTAATACAACAATTTTTCTTATTCATTACCATTTATTGCTACATTTGACTAACAAATTCATTATTATCTAATTAACTTATAAAGAGGCATATGTAATAGACTTTTATAGGATCTATAAGAAGTGGAATTTGCACAGCCAAAGCTAACAAATGCTTAGTTGACATCTGTCTGAACCTTATTTTATTTTTAATTTACACTTCGTTTTAATTCTATTTACACGTTGTTTGTTATATACGACTCCTGTCACGTCTTTAACTTTTCAAAAAAATAAAAAATAAAAAAATAAAAAAATATGGGGTCACAATCTTGAACTTCTCTAGCAAATTTAGGCTCCACTTGAACATACATTTCATGCGTTACATTTACATCAATTTTGCTTCTATTTACACTTAGTTTCTCTTGTTTTTCCATGATTCAATCAAACTAGTTTGGACTCCATTTGATAATTTATGTAAAAGAAAAATAATACATCGTAATTAGAATATTTATGATTAATAAGTTTGTCACAATATTGAGATGAATTTGTGATAAAATTAACTAATTTATCACGGACATGATAATTTGTAGTAATTTTTTTTTCTTTTTCTTACTTTTTTTTTGTCACAAAAGTTTAGTCCAGCGACTATGTAACCATACGTAATTCATCACAAATTAGAAATTGTGACGAAATTATGGTAGAATCCTTCGTCACGAATTCGATATTTTCTTATAAAGTTATGACTTTTTCTTTTTCCGTAAGAGATTAAAATATTTACACCATTAGGTCACTATGACCTGCTATAGCAGGTCACCCACCCAACCTCCCCGGCCCCCCACCCAGTCCTGCCCCCAGCCCCCACCTCATTGTAATACCCGATAAAAATTACCAAAATATCCTCAGAATAAAATCGTGCGCATAGTGCGTCTTTCCAAACTCTGATGGAAAATCCGAGATCAAATTTGTGATCAGCACAAAAAATTGAGTGGAAAAATGGTGTCGGTCGGATTTTAGAGCGATAGAGTCAAAAGATAATTTTTTGTAATTAATTCCGAAACAATGTCGGGTGCATACCTAAGGCACGATGCACTAGGGACGCAAACCTACACTTATATTTTTTTTAAAAATTTTCGCGGGAATTGAAAAAATCGATCGAAAAGTGATTTACGAAAAATTACACATAAAATGCATTTGATGAATGCGATTTAGGTGCATTTTCATGGAAAATCAGTTTTTCAACACGTTTTGAGTTTTCAGTAAAAAAAATGTGCTAGTGGGCACCTAGTCCGCGTCGCGGATTAGGCATTCCATTGAAACCTTTTCTTTTTAATTCGAGGGGCATTTTGGTCAATTCCCAACCCCCTCCTAAACTTATAACATGATCAAATCAGGTCGTTTTGATGCATAAATAGGGTTTTAAGCGCTATTCTAAGTCCTTTCATAACACTTGAAAGACTAGGGCTTGAGAGAACAGAAGAGAAGAGGAGAGAAGAGGAAGGCTAGATTGAAGAATTCAAGGAGAATTCTTGACGGTCGATTGGTAAAGCTTTATTCCAGGTATGTAAGGCTAAACTAAAAGTATGAGATTGTTCTCCTATGTGCCCCTTAGATGGTCATAGATGAGTTGAGAGTCCATGAGTCACCATACATGATTATTGAAGTATTATCTTGATTAAATTCTTGAATTAATAAGTTTTTGAGTTTTCTATTGTCTTAATGGATTTTCTTGTATACAATAATATCTTGATGATATCCTTGAAGTTGAGTGTTTGATTGGTTGCATGTTCATCATGTCTTCATTCAGATGAACCCTAATTGAGGATTATGTTTGAGTTTATGGATTATTTTGAAACTGAAGTTGATGATCATACTGAGCAAGTTAAACACTGATGATTTTGAGCATATTTTACTGAGACTGCATGAATATGAGTTTGGAGCATAAATAATGATTTGAGAAAGAGTTTTGATGATATGTAAATGTTTTTGAAGAATATTTTCAAGGAGAGCACTTGATGTTTTGAGAAAGTATTTTGATGAGGATGTAACTGCATTTTCAAAATATATTTATCGATGAAAGATGATGATGTTGATGTTGAGATGTAGATGATGTTAAAAATTTAAGTCCAATGAAACTTATGAGATGTTTTGAGAAAATTATTCAATTGATGAGTTTAAAGAGGATTTTGGGAGTAATATCGAGCACTAAGTTGGGTGAGAGGAACACCCCAGAAATACGTTTGCCAGCGTAGGATAGTTGTGCAGCTCGTTCTGGCAATTCCTGTCCCAAAAGATGGACGGGGTTGATGGATCATGATTTATGAGGTAGAGATAGAGATTTGTACATTCTTTACCGTGGCAAGTTTAGGACGAGCGTGGCAACGATGCTGATTCGTTGTACCTCACCATAACTTATGATGGGTTTGACAGATGTCGGTTAGAGAAACTCCCTAATTTGCATGACATGTTTGACTGAGTTGCATACTAGAGTATCTTTTGAAGAACATTACTTTATTACAAAATTTGAACGATTTGGTGTGAGTTGCATACTATTGAGTTATTTTCAAAGCATGACTTTATTCTTAAACTTGCATGTTTTACCGAGTTGAGCCTCTTGAGTTGAGTTCCCTTGAGTCGAGGTTAGTTGAGTCTCATTGAGTTGAGTCGAGTTGGTTGATGGTTCACTTTGTCTACTCTTTATTCTTGCTTTAGATAGACATTTGACATGTTGATTGGTTATCATTCTGAGTTGATGTTGTTCCATATTATTCTACGTGTTTCGGTCTCACTCAACTATTTTACATACCGTACATTCCATGTACTGACGTCACTCTAGCGCTGCATCATTTTATGATATAGATACCGGGATAGAGATCATCAGCAAACGCATCGTTGAGGATCTTTGGACGTTCAGTGGGTTGGTGAGCCTCCCCTACTTCGGAGTATTCATTATTTTTTTTTCATCTTGCTTTAGAGTTAGATTTGCTTAGCTTTATTTTGATTGAGGTAGCCATGGGTATATCATCGACACCACCTGATAGTGATAAAGACTTCATAGACTAGAGTCAGATGTTGATTGATAAGATGTGAGCAAATTCCTTCGAGTAGCCTTTTTATTTATGATACTATTTTGACACTAGATGAAATGTGCCCATTTACTTCCTTTTATCTTCCGCTGATTTGTAGTGTTTACTGATTGAATGAATGTGATGAGGCCAAGTGATGCGTTTGTGGAGTAACAATAACCTCTAGGTGCCAATTATGTCTAAGGTATCCTTCCGGAGTGTGACACCCAACCCATACAAAAAGAAGTTAAAAATTTATTTTGTTAAAAAATTTAAATTTTTAAAATTTCAATCTTTTACTCCAACCCTCCCCACCAGCCCACGACCCCCTCCCCCCAATACAAAAAATAAATTAAAAAATTATTATTTTTTTTTAAAAAAAATCCTATTTTGAAAATTTCAACTTTTTACACCACTCCTCCCCCACACCTTCCCCACCCTAACCGCTAGGGGTGGGGTCC
>JAPFFP010000012.1:17481787-17493057 GCA_026153255.1 Solanum medicagineum
AATGAAGTACTTGACCAACGCTACGCGCAAGCTATTTCAGATACCAACACAAATCAAACCAAATGGCATGACAAGCATAGACTTTCACTCATTCATTTCATCCATCTTTTGCCTCTAAGTAGCTGACTCATCATCTGGAAAATTTGGTCCTGAATCATCATCACTCATGTCACTTGAACATGCAACGTCCCATAAACCTGTTGGACTTGGAGGAACCAAAAGAGTTGAGGCACCAAAATCACTTAGCAAAGATGATTCTTCGATCAATTCGATACACTTCTTTACTTTATTCTGCAAATAATCACAAAAGGTAAAAGATAAAGCTTTTACTCTGATTTTGATTAAATATAAAGTTTAATAGATATGAAAGACATAGGATTGAAAATTAATAAATGATTAAAAGTGAAATAGCCAGCAAATGTATAATATACGTATATCTGTTAAAACTAGTAGGTTTAGTTTTAATTATTTGATTCGAAAGAGTGTGCTCATTTTCTTTCTTTATTGGAAAAGTAAAGAGTGAACTTGATCGGCTCTTTCAAGAATTAGCCTTTTTTGGCACTAACATATTTACCTCTTGCACTTGTTGAAATAGAGCGGATGTTGCTGCATTAATGCCACATGTCTCATTTTTCGCCACATAAAGTGCCACAGCTGCTGCTATCTCAGAAGGCTTGAATTCTAAGAAGTGAATTCCTGCATTCAATTTTAAACCTCCTAAAGTTTGCATTGCATATTCCATGTTTGTTTTTCTATAGTCAGAATTTTGCAAGATGAACCATTCACCTTTCAATGTTCCTATTACAAGATTAGTAGCTTTAAGCATTGAAGATCTTGAAACAATGTGATCATCCAAAATCTTCTTAAGGAAATAGTCAATGAATGAGAATGGTGTGATTGCTTGCATTCTCCAATTCAGTCTTTTCATCACGATAAGCTCCATTGTTTCTATGGCGTTTGCTCCAAACACAAATTGTGTTTCCTCAATCTGTCAATAATCATTACAAATGTTATTAGAAGAGCCCCCTCAATTTAATTTATGTTACACTTTTTCCTTTTAGTCCGTAAAAAAATAACATATTTCTATATTTAGTAACAGTTTATATTCATACAAATATCTATGATTTTTAGTTTAGACTATACTATAAATCAGAACAAAGGGTGTAATTCTTTAACTCCAACATTTCACATAACATATCTAAGATTACATGATTTAATAATATTTCAGTATATATGCAAATATCTTTAATTTAATACCTTAACAATCTTTAAAAATTTGCCTATTTTAAAATAAATTGCGTCCAATCTAAGACATACAAATTAAAATGGAGGATATATATTCACCTGTAAATCTTCAGATAGAGGAACTTCAATCTCTTCCAATTTAGCAGCAATAGACACACAAGCAATAGCCAACAACTGCATTATCCATGCCCTTTCCCCCTGCAAAAAGCAAATGATATTATAATTAATTAAACTTGATGATCAAATTAAACTATAATTAATAAGATTTGATAATCAATTAACTTACTGGTAACTTAAAGACGGAAAGAAACCTATCAAGGTAGTTCACAGACAAATATAGACACAATGATCCAAATTTGAAATGTGAATGAACCTGCATACAAATAACAAAGTCACAATTAACACTGATCAATTATTTATCAAACATTAATTATAAATTAGATTGTAAAACTCTATGTTTTACCAATCAAGTAGAAAAAGCCAAGAATAAACATTAAAAACTCAAGCAAAGACACCGAAGAATTTAATAAAGTAGAAAAAAAGATAAAAATATATTTTAAAGCACCAAATTATCTGGATATTAAATAAAAATACAGATGCTACCAACTCATATGAAAGAATTTTTTCAATATAAAGTAAAATCCAAGAACTAGATCATCATACCTCCTTCCTCCCTCACAACACTATTCATCACTCCTTCTTGAAACAAAAAATGAAACTATGAAAGTACTATATAATTTGAAAAGTTAATTCACTATTTGGTGGAGCCAGCCTTAAAACTACGAGTTCATAAGAAGCTATTAAACAAAAATGTTTTGATTTTGAACTAATAAATTAAAAATAGACTCCATCTTTGATTGTATCGATGACACTATCTTGTAATAGAAATTTTTGATTCACTATTCACACGTGCGAAGCCAATCCAAAAGTTAACAAGTTAGACAACACTCAATAAAGAAAAACGATTGTGATTTAGAACTAATAAACTAGAAATTCTGACTCTGTCTTCGATTATATCAATGAAAGTATCCTGTAATTGGAAAAACTTGATTCACTATTCACGTGGATGGGGCTAGCATAAAAGTTAGCGAGTTTGACAAAATTAAATAAACAAAAATGATCGTGATTCAGAAATAGTAGACCAAAAATTCTGACATCACCTCCAATTATACCAATGAAAGTACTCAATAATTGAAAAAGTTGATTCATTTTTCATACAGATGGAGCTAGCCTTAAAGTTTCAAGTTCGATAAAACTTATAAACTAAAAATCCAGGTTCGGCCTTTGATTATTCACAAATCATCTATACATGAAAGTGAAACTTGTTTAGTGTTAAAGTGATCAACCAATACAAATCAAGAAAATTTTCACTAATCTCATCAAGAATCTGAACCATAACAAATAAAAAATTATAAAAAAATTCTAACAAAATAAAAAATAAACCTTGCAAATCCAATCAAGAATTTGCTCTCTTTCCCTTATATCAAATTCTCCATTTTTCAACTTTTCAAGATAATCACCAAAAGGCATATGATCACGTTCTTTCTTGATCATCATAGCTACACAATCATCAGACAGATCAATCAAATTCAGAGTTTGCTGATTGTTTTGATGATTCTCATGAAACAATGTACGAACATCATCGTACACGTTTTCAAGAATGACATTTCTATATTCAGCACAAAAAAGGCCAGAAATTACAAAATCCATAGTTGGTGCCATTGAAAATGCCTTGAAGATTGTATTTTTATATACTCTTACACTTAAATGTATAGATGTATTTCATGAAAATAAAATCTTCCAATTTAAAAATGACAATACAAATAAAGAGAAATGAATGAAGCTTTCATGGGGCAAAGGGAAAAATTTTCAAATCAAAATGATGGATTTTTAAAAGAAATAAAAGGAAAAAAGAGAATAAATAAAGATATATTGCAACTAGAAGATATATCAGTCCATTTGGGGAAAGACTGTGAAAAGTTCTAGTGGGTTCTGATAGAAGAGAAGTGTGTCCTTTTATAGGGACTTAGGGTAAAGATTGAAGGGGGGATGACACTTCTTCTGTTTCAAAATATTTATCGGTTTGCTCGATTACACGTTTCTTCGCAACTTTAAAACATTTGTCTCATTTCTCATGTACACATTTTTTAACAACTTGTTTGAATGATTATTATATGCTATTATGTTCTTAATTGTTCGTTTGACTACAATTTTTATTTTAATTATTATTTAAATTTTATTGCATCATATCATTAAATTTATTATTAGGTAACAATAAAAAGTTTCAGATGCAACTGACACGTCACGCCCGAGCCTACGTCCTGGACGTGTTAGGAGCTCAGAAATCATTGTGGTCCCTAAGTGAACCCTTGGCCTGGCTAACTCACTCAACTGAAGAATTTAACATATATGCAGAATATTTATAAGATGAACCTTTAAAACATTTAATAAAACTTGAAACTTTTCAACCATGCTCTATATAAAGTCTAAAAAGTTCAAAAAGTTTTTTAATGGATAGATCAATAAATCGGTCATTTTTTTAAATATTCTTAAGCGACATGTAAACAAAAAAATAAACAACTAATATGAGTGTATGGGACGTAGGGTAATGAAAAACAAACAAAGAACACTGTAAAATAATTCCTATATTACAACACATAAACAGTGGTGGACCCAGGGGCGGACCTAGGGTACGGGTAGTCCGAACACCCTTGACGAAAAATTTCACTATTTATACAAAGTAAATTTTTTAAAATTACGTATATTTATTAAATTGATCACCTTAAACAATAAGTGAAGTCTAGTATAGTTTTTAAATTTCCTTAAAAATGAACCTGTGTCACCCAGGTTCGACTCTCACATAATGCACAGTGTTTATATTTTTATATTTCGGATCCCCTGAGCCAAAATCCTAGATCCGTTCGTATATTAAAAATACTACTAAGTTTATATAATTAATGAATAAGTACCTAATAAACAATTATTTGATTTAGCTTGTTGGTTGGAAAGTGGGTGTTAAAGCTAACCTAACCTCAAGGTTGTGAGATCAATCCTCATGAATGATATTTTATTAAGTACATGTTCTAATTTTTTAATTAATGCTCCACCTTTTCTTTATGAAATCACAAATTTTCTCATTCAAACTACATAACAACTTAACAAGTAATTGTTATATATTTATAAAGTTGTTTAATTACTACGTAAAGGATAAGATATTCGCAAGTGTAAGCGATGTTATTTATTACTTATTTTAATTTCAAAATTATGAAAAGTCATCGAATACATTATAATGTGTAACTCAAAATCTTTTTTCTAATAATAATATTAGATATAGCATTCTCATTAACTTCTTTCCAATTGTGTTCAAATTAATTAATCTTTATACTTATACTAATGAATGATCAATTTTATGTTAAAAATTAAAATACCTACTACCTTTAAATTTTGGACCTGCTACCGCTACCGCTGATAAATGTAAATTTATTCTTCTATGTAATTCCGAGAATTGTTTCATCCTAATTTGAGAACTGCATCGAATATTCTGTCATATTCCTTTGAATTCTCACAAAACATCCCAACTAATAAATGAAAAGTTATTTGACCATAAAGCAAGAAGCATATGTCCACCGCACGATGATCCGTGATAGTCAAGTCTACCGAAATCTAACGGCTAATATTTAAAGAATGCAAGGTAAATAGTTGATCATAATCCATTAGTTGAGATTAATTGGGATCAAATTGGACTTAAATATAGTATTGAATTATTTTTGCTAATTGGGTATGATAATAAAAAGAATACAAGCCTCCTTGGCTAAGGAAGGAAAGAGAATACTGATTTATCTAGGCGATGGAATCGGCGATTTCTGCCCCAGTTTGAAGGAGATTTTGTCATGCCAAGAAAAGATTTCCCAGCCTGGAATTTGATAAAGGAGAACAAGTCATTAGTTAAAGCAGCCGTCCACGAGCACATTCTGCTACAACTGATCAACACAATCATTGATGAAGAAAGCCAATTGTTATCAGCCGAATACAAGTTTCAGACGATGGCCAAAGCAGCTTATGATGCCTTGCCACGAGTTCTTCCAGTGCCTTATTAAATACTAATTGCAACATTGTTCAACTTCTAACTTGCATTTCATTGTGATATTAGTTAGTTACATGTGGCTTCTCTCTTGATCAATATGAAGAAACATATAAACTAAAGAAGAGAGCTACGAGATTGTTGTAATCAATTTTCTATCTGTCATTTTTTCTATCAAATGTAAAAAAGTGATTACTGTATAACTGTATTCGAAGAACGGGTGGTTTTAGTTCCACAAGAATCTTATTTACACTTTTAGAAATAAAATTTTACGATCATAAAAAATGGCTTATCTAATGAAAGCAAATAGAAACAAGGTCTCTGGTATAAGATGACATCTTGGGCGTAGCAAATTGAGCCCATCATTTGATGCCCACATCAATGAATTAGCCCAATGAAATTGACCTTAATTAAGTCTACATTTATTAAAGCCAAATAATTAATTCAGATATTTGAATCCATGATATTTACTTGAACTTAATATAGTTCAAATTTACATTGGGTTAAAATATAATAAATTTTGTTATCCACCAATAGCTAAAAACGCAGAAATAGTGAAAAAACTTTTGTTTGGGGATCAAATATTTATCAGTATGAACTCTAATAAACCATTTCTAAAGTCTTTTTTGTATCAATGAAGTTTGAATTCTATGAATCCTTTATAGAACTTGGAAGTCCAACAAATTTTTGAACTTCAGCACAACTAATCAAATTTTAAATACCAGGAAAAGTGTTTTTTTTAAAGCTAGGGATACTTTATCCAAATATTATTTCTGCATTAAAAGTGATTATTTCAACTGCATTTAGAATGAAGGTATATTTCATAGATGATTACAAAATTACACTTTTTTGCACCAAAATCTAATTATGTTTTTTAACACAAAAATAACAAAATTGTAAATTTAAAAACAAAAATCACATCTACCTAAAAAAAATCATACTTCTTAAAATTTTATGCTTTAGTCTAATAAATACAAACTCAATTCAAAAGAATCAACCGGACGACTCTCCCTAAACACCAATATCCGAAAAAAGTGTCCAGCATTTGGGCAAAAATGCATCCTTATATAAAGCTCCAATTATCTGAAAAAGCCTAAGAGGCCCACTTATCCAACAGCCCAGTAGGCCATTACTAGATGATAGCTCGAGAAACTTACATAGATATACCATATCGTAATACAAATTTATTTCTCTTAATACTTATAATATAATTTTAACATATACTAGCACTGTTATATGTGCTTTGCGCGTAATTAAAGCGTGTATCAAATAAGGAAGAAGTAGAAGCTTATCAAATAAAGAAGATTTAAAAATCTTTCCATGACTAGAAGTCCTTATTTTATCACTTCTTTCTATATACTTTAAAAATCAACATTATAAATATAATTAAATAATAATTTAAAAAAGTAAATATAAAGACGATTTTATCTAAAGCAGAGTCTTTTTAATGAAGGGCAAAAATTTTAAATAATTTCTAAGGGTCTTCATACTTTTAATATAGTATAGATATAAATATAGGTAGATTACAGGAAACTGTATATAAAACATATAGTATACAAGGTTTATTAATGAATAATATATTTATCACATACTTTAATATATATTATGTGTATATTTCAGCAAATAAACACAATATATTTTTTAATATTTATAATACATTTATATTGTATGCATAATTTATTTTTTAATAAAAATATAAATTGGTCATAATACTTCTATGTATTATTATAAATAATAATAAATAAAAAATATTATTAAAATCAGTAATTATTTTTAAAAAAAATACTCGCTCAAGTAATTTTTCCAGATAACTCGCTTACCTTCTAGTATTTAATGGCAAAACTGGAATGGATTAAGAAGGAAGTGGGTCCAATCTAAGAACCGACGACAAGCCCAGGCCCATTGATGATAAGATGAACCCTCAACAAATAATCTATGTGGCAGAAGTAAATGCATGAGATCCACTGGCGGGGCAAGATTTTCGACGAAGAGATTCAAAATATGAAGAAAATACAAAAAAAATGGAAGGGAGACGTTTAACATATATTATAGATATATAACAAGTTATTTAAAATATGTATAAATCATAATTTTTATCTAAATTCTTACTAGTTTCATCTCTGATGAGACTTTTTACCAATTTCATTCGACCCCATCTTATTTGATGATTTTATTTTTATAAATATATGCACGTAGAGTTTTAAAAATTCATAATCGATAGAATGAGATAATTTATATTATATTTTTGAAGAACAATAATAATAACAACATACCCGATTAATTTCACATATTTTCGAAGAAGCAAATGATAAATCAATGGATTTTTTTCTTAAAGACAAGTGAAGATTATGTGTCTATTTTTCATAATTTATATAGTTGCAACATTAAAGCATGAAAGGGACATTTCAACCAGAGCTTGTGCTATTATTTAATTAAGAGTTTTATGGCATGCACATGTGTGACCACGTTGCATCATTTTTTTTCTTATCGACTTATTGAAATATGAAATATTTGACCCAACCCAAATACACCAATCAATCAAGCAACTACTTATATCATCTATCAATGTTTTTTTGAAAAAAAATAAAAAATTGAAGGCTAACAAACCCTTAGATTAAGTTCAATCTAGATCTAATGAGTATAATTTAATGAGTCTTTCGTGTGTCTGTAAGGGGGTGGGGGAGAGGAACTGGCGGAGCTAGAATTTTAATTAATTCGAGATTTGAAGAAGTAAAGATATGAACTAGCCTAAAAGAGTTTGATATCTATTATATATATATGAAAAATTATTTTAACCTTGTATAAATTTGAAGGGAATTCAAATGAACCCTCTCAATATATGCTGACTCCGCCCCTGAGCAGGGGGTGAGGGGAAGTTTGCAAGAAGATGAAGACAAAAGTGTTATTGCATTCACTAAGATTTTGTAACATACTTGTTATAATTTTGTGTATAAATATATGCCATTTGAGTATGATGCAGTAGTTAAGTAGGTGCAAGGCAGATCTACGATATCTAATGTGAGTTCAGGTGAAGTTAATAATTTTTATTTAAATATAGATATAAAAATATATTCATCTTTCTCGAATAAATAAAATAATTGAAACTTTTAACTTTTAAATATATCATTCAAACTTATGTAATTAATTTGTTGTCAAGACAAAAATATAGTGATTAGCGGATGGATTAGGGGGGATGATAGTATCTTTGACATTTATACCTTATTTGAGACCTTATGTGTATATTTGATTTATGAAAATAAGAAAATGGAGATAAATTAATTGGCCTTATTTAATCTTGATACCCTACATAATCGAGTTCTACCTTTTTTATTACTACCATTTTGGTTTATTCAGGTGTCTATTGCATTTATTGGAAGTGTAAGTTTTGCCATTTGTAATTAAATACATTGAGAAAGAAGGTTCTTTAATGGTGTAGAATTTCATGTATTGAGATGAGGTAATTTTACATAAATTTGACGGCGTGAAGAGCTAATTATTTATCAATCATATTTTATTTTTTCAAATTACGAAAATTCCTTAATATTTAATGGCTTCAGATATATCACTCCACGTTTCAATTCATCGCGTCAACTCGATGTCCCAATACATTATCTTTGTTGATAGAATACATACGTGTCTCGATACATTGCTCAATTTTCCTCATTATGTCCCCAGGGATGGAACCACCTTATAGCTAGGGGGTTCATTTGAACCCCCTTTAGCAAAATATTATACATAATTAAATTATTTTTTATGCATATATAATAGATATTGAATTCCCTTCGACTAGTTCATGTGTTTATTTTTTTAAATTTTGACCCCTCTAATTACCCGACACATCGTGTAAGAGTGATATATCTAATGATAGGATAGAGTGGACATTTTTGTATTTTTTTACAAATAGTAGAGGATTTTAGAGAATATGATAAAATAAGCGATGTATTTAAATAATTTTTCACCAAAATAAAGATAATTTTGGATGAAAAAAATTAATTCTTCTTGATTATGTACCATTTATTTTGAAATAAAATAAATAATAAAAAACATCACTTATTTTGAAACGAAAGAAATTTTGAAATGTATGACAAATCACTTAGCGCATAGGCAACGATGAACTAGGAATTTTATTTATAAATTTTGATTTTATACTTTTATCAGAGAATTAACATTTTTCATTTTGAAGAATTTTATTTTTCCTTAAAAAGAATATTTTCCAATCAAACATGAAAATATTAAATCTTTCCTACCAAACAGAACCTAGATTGTAGAATTACTAATACAACATTGTTCTAATCAATTAATTAATAAGTTGACTTATATCCGATCGGAAGACTTATTTTAATCCTCTTGATCCGATCAACAACGGATACTACATAAACACCAGTAATTATTATTATTATTAATAATAATGCGGTTTTAATTAGTCTGGCGTTGATCAAGTGAAAAAAAAAAAATCACTTTTCCCCGTATGAAGTAGTGAGATATATTAAAAAGAAAAAAGGGCTGAGGAAATTTCATTGAACTTTTAGAATATGCATCATAAGCCGTATCTAATTGTGTTTAAATTTAGTGGGATAACTAATGTACTACATTAAACTTATCTTTTTATATTGTCTCAATATAATTCATGATATTTTAGTTTAAAAAGGAAAAAAAATAAAGTAAAATTCAAACTGACATAAAATTATTGCTTTCTCCGACTTTATCACAAAATAAGTGTGATTTACTCATTTTAGCTTATTGCATCTTCATAAAGAAAAATAGTAAATGTGATTTACTGATTTTAGTTGATTGCACCTTCATAAAGAAAAATAATAAGTACAAAGTACAATTTATTATTTTCATCGTTCTTTTGTAATTATTATTATAAGATTTTGTATAATATTTAAAAAATAAATAGTTAGTACTCTAGTACACTTTGACTAATATATTTTTTTACTTTTTTTAATCTTTATTCATTTATATGTCTCTTAATTCTAAGATAGTTAATGGCAAAGGCAAAATTGAAAAAAAATAATTATTTCTCTCTTGATTGTTTAAATTGATACCTTATTAAAAAAATATGTCTAGTATATACGACAATTAAAAAGAAATCAAAGGAGTGTGCTATTTCCTTTTATAATCAAATGTTTATTGAGAATTGAGCACTAATATGATGTAATATTTATTTAATATAAGGTTATAATTAGAAACAATTATTTTCATCATTTTAACATGACACTAAATTTAAGAAAATAAAAATGATTTTTGAATCTTGTGATCTTAAATTTAAATTATGTGGGATGTACCAAATTTTATTTAATCTTGTGTTTCTAATATGTCATGTGAAAATTTAAAATTAAAAAATTCTCAAAAAAAGAATAAACGCTCTTTTTTAATGATTAAAAAGAGAAATAAGATAAATAAAATGAGACAAAAAATATACTGCTACTTTTGATCTTAAATTCTTAAAATAATACTTATTTTGAGACAATTATTTTTTTCTAAAGCAACAGAACAGAGGACGGAGGGAGTATAAGTGTAAGGGGAACTATTTACCTCAAGATGGGGGAACTAATTAGTCTCTCAGGGTGTGTTATTAGAAAATATGTTTCAGGAAAATAAGTTGGTTTCTAACTTATTTTTTTTTGTTTGGTTGGTGAGTGAAAAATATTTTTTAACAAATATTTTTTATTGTTTGATTAATGAATAAATTTTTTTTTAGAAAAAAACTTCTATTTTTAGCTAGAGAGTAGATAACAATTTTGTATTTCACTAAAAAAAAAAAAAGATAACAATTTGTAGAAAAATAATTTCTGACATGAGAATATTTTCATAATTTAAAGTATTTTTTAAAAAATAAATATTTAAATTCTTTTTTGGAGGGTGGAGGTGGGGGCGTGGTAGTGTAAAAATTGAATTTTTCAAAATTAAAATTATTTTAAAAAATAAATTATAATTATTT
>JAPFFP010000012.1:17500560-17514569 GCA_026153255.1 Solanum medicagineum
TTGAAGTAGACTTGGCGATTCTTTACACCAGGTATGTAAAGGCTACCCAGAACATGGAATTATTCTTTCATGTGCCCCAATACATGTAGTAGGTTGACAATTGATAGTTGATGGGTCTTGAGTAGTGATTCTTAAAGAATTTCTTAAACATTATCTTTAATTTCTATATACATCATCTCAAATTGATGATCATCATACTTTTATTCATTGTTTATATGCATTATTGTGTGATTGTATGCCTAAATTGCATGTTTTCCTTGTTTAATACTTTAAGAATGAGCTTAGGGGTAATGTCTAGAGCCTTGATTATCTGAATATGTAGATTGTTGGAGTCTGAGTCCTGAGATGGGGGTATTGATGACTAAAACTGATTGAATTAGTGTTTTTAGAGCCTAATGAGACTAAACCTTAGTTTTGAAAGAATAAACTTACTCTTTGAGGTGATAGATAATGGGATGAGGTGAGTGTTCTTGCCCTTAGGGGCTAAATGATGGAAATCCTTGAGGTATTAATAGACTTATGAGCATGTTGAGTCTTGGAAGGAGAATTAGCACCAAAATGGGTAAAGTGAGTCCCACTCGCACTCATTAACTACTTGGCCAGCGTAGGAGAGGATTGGACCATGAATACGGATATTTCCTTTGCCCTGCAGAGGACTTGACAGACTTCTTTTGGGATTCCCGATAGACTCGTCATGTACCCTAGCAAGGTACTGGACGGATGTGGCAACGACATCTCTTCGTTGTATCATCACCGGCTCATAGGAAGTGGTTGTCGATTATAGAAACTCCCAAATAGGTTTCATGATGATAGTACTTTAAAGTTGTTGTGACTGTTTGATGTCTCGATGGATAGTGAGGTGATAGATACTATTTCCTACGCTGAGTTGAGGATGACTGATTAATGAGCTGATCTATTGTATACTGTTTACTTTAGCCCGTTTTACATACAGTACATTCCACGTACTAACACCCCTTTGGCGATGCATCATTTTATGATGCAGATTCTGTAGACAGAGGACTTCAATAGCCTAATCGTTGAGGTTTCACGAATTTCCAGGCAGAGACTTAGTGAGTCCTCCCTTGCTGTTGGAATACATATTTATCATTCATTTATTTTGATGTATTTTCTTTGATTGTGGTAGCATGGCCTGTCATGATACCATCTTAGACAGTAGTTATAGAGGCTTCACAGACGTAGACTAATGATGACTGATATCGGTGTTCTTTCCCCTCTTTCTTTCTTTGTATGGAGATTGCTTTTCGAGATTCTTAGCTCATGTTTTGATAGTGATGGTGATAGTCATGTATCCCTCCAATAGATAGTTAATATCTTTGTTATCTTCCGCTGACTGAACTGATTGAACGAAGGTGAGGAGATTAGGTGGTCCGCTTGGGGGCTAGCAATAGTCTTCAAGTGTTAGTGACGCTTAGGGTACCCTCCCGGGGCGTGACATTTTCATGTATTAACTATATATATGATTTAATTGCAAATCGAGTATATAACTAATGTTTGCATTGGTTATACATATGTTGAAAAAGGGTCCGACTACAAGTAATTGATGTAGACCGAATCACGCCAAGATATTCATTCGAAGTCAAGCTCAGGAACCTTCAAAAGATGACGAGTAACTCAAGCTCCCAGTATGGCGTCAGTTTCGAGAGCTTAATACAAGCTTTATCTTGAACTTTGCTTAGAAATGTTAGTTACTGCTCGTAGAATTAATGGATTAAGTTCTTAAGGTTTTCATATGTTTTTTACTTGCTTTCTGTTTTTCTCTTTTTGTGTCTATTCATCTTTAATTTCTTGTCTTTCATTGCCACATTTTGTTCATAATTTCATGGTGAGAATCACATCAACAAGGTCCATTGTACTTTGTCTTATTTTGTATTTCTGTCAAAGATTATTTTCAAGATTTGAACTCATGCCCTCTTAATTACATGACAACAACTTTAATAATTACTTCAGCACTCTCTTTACGTACCAAAGAAAATATTAATAAAATTACAATTTGCTATTTTTCTAATGCACTCTATCATTTACTAAATTCTTTGTTGACTGATAGGTCAATGTTTCATCATTGATCAGTGGAATCTTCCTTAGCCATGCTTGATAGGATGAACAATTTAAACATGGGAACATCTCTTTGTTGGATAATAATAATATTCAAAATTGTATCTCACTGTTTATTTTTGTTTCCACTTCCACACGGTATCAGATACTCCCTTTTGAGTTAAGATTAATTTATTATAAACTAATTAATTTATAATAAATTTAATTATATACATTTTATTTATACATCGACGATACATGAAGAATGACCATTCTTTTGATCGAGTGATCATTGATGTAATTATCCCTAATTTTTAAGTTTGTGCCACGTAACATTTATTAAGAGAAAGTACTTTTTAACATGACCTTATTCATATTTAGTGTTCGAATGCAAAGCCTTATTGAAAGATTGATCCGGAATTTTATCTTGATATCCTACAATAACAACTTATCTAATAAAATTCTACAAGTAGGGTGTGGGGAAGATAAAGTGTACGCAGACCTTATCATTGCCTTATAGAGATAGAGAAGCTGTTTCCGAAAGACTCTCAACACAAATATATCGACCCCAAAAGAAAAAAATACTAGATACAAAAACAAGTGGAAAGCAATATACTATATTGTTTTCTTTGTTTTTCATCCTTTTTTAGATTATTAATTACACTTATTTTTAGTTTTAGAATTTGTATGATTTTTAAATAATAATTTTAAATAATAATAATAATATTTGACATCTAATATTTATGCATATTAAATAGATTCTTAATATAAATACATATACAAGTGAAAACTAATGAATTTGAAGAAATTTGTATTAAAACATAATTCCACCCCTCTTACTCTATTGCACATACAATTCATAATTGGTGTTTCATCCATTTAAGATTCTATTAATTATCATAAGTTCATAACTATATTCAGTATGCATATGTGGATCTAAAATAACTATGTGTGGTCCATTTCCACAATTGTTCCTCCCACTATTGACCATACAATTCAAACTTCAACTACTATGTATAAATGCAGGTCCTTTTCACTTTTGCTTATCAAAGAAATTTATACAGGGGAATTTTTACTCTTCAAATAATTTTAAATTCAAGAAACTTTATACAGATTTGGAATGTCAGCATTTCAGTCTTAGTTTTTCTTTTAAATATTTTTAAAAAATATTCATTTTCTCTTCAGATAACTCCTTAATTTTTAATTTTTCAAATGACATATTTAACAGTACTACAAGAATGTTTAAAAAATACTCCCTCCGTTTAGAAAAAATGACCTGATTTGATTGATACGGAGTTGATTAGACGAAATAATCCTCTGTAAAAATACTCGAGCAAAGCCATTGATTAGACGATTATATTTTTATGGGCAAATTTTATTGTCGATTTCATACAGGAATAATAAAAAACAGGCTCAAAATTCTACCATCATTGTTGTAAGAAATCTGTTGTTTGAAGTTTTTTCATAGCCATGCCGGTCATTGGCTAACCTCCGACTAGGGTTGGTCAGCCTATTTCACCTTCGATGTCATATGCGAGGTAGTGCGTTAAAGCCTTCAATTGCAAAAGTGAAACGTGTTCCTTTACAACCTATCACATATATACATAGAGGACCAATTGTTTTGTGGGAACAAATGGAGATCGATCAAATGATCATCAATGAGAATTTCCGATATGCAGTAATTGAAAATTTTTCTTATTGATGGCTGGAGATGTAGTATTTGAGAAAATTGATCCCTAAATAGTGTGAGTTGAAGAGGGATCGTAAAATTGATCTTCTTAGAGTAATAGACACATTTTGATTAGAGCGACTATGCTAGAGGACTATGTCTACCTGTTATCAAACTTGCTTTTTACATCTCTAAAAGTAATAGGTCATATCTTGTGAGGACACTGAAGTAAGATCCAATGTTTAACTCAGAGGAGGAGACTTCAACAACCATTGCTGGGAATTTTTTTCCTCTCACTTCTTTTGACATTTTTAGATGAAGAAGCAGTTTTTCATTAGTTGCTACTGTTGGAAAGCTTTGCAGGTGGATTTGGCTGCAAAAAATCCAATAAGGCCGAGTTGTGCTAGAGTTAAAGTGGAAATTGATTTACTCAGTGATTTTTTAAAGCACATCAAGATAGGAATAAAAAGAGGTAATGAGAGGTCATAGAGAAATGGATTCGGATTAAGTATGATTGTATTTTCAAGTATTATAAGACATGCATGACTCAAGAGTATGATGAAGAACAGTTCTTTGTGAAGCACCTTGAACTATTCAAAAAACAGAAGATGAAAATAACTGGATTAGGACAAAATAAGGAGGAAAAAGGGATTAACAATAAAGGAAAATTTTTGCAAGTCCACAACAGCTAGTTGTGAGACAAGAATGAAGAAGGTTAGCAAAAGAAACGAAATAGAGGATGGAAAAGACGACCTGAAAAGGTATGGACTAGGGTTCAGACTCAGAATAAGTTTGACACCTTAGTTAGTGAATTAAGGCGAGGAGGTTATTTCAAAAGATCGACCAGACAATGAAAATAACAGGACTAAACAATCTAAAAAAAAATGGGTCGAGGAAGTATTTCATAAAACAAAGCACAATACTCCATCAAATAGTCCTAAAAAGAAATATCATGACAAGAAAATACCAACTAAATTGAGAGATCAGCAAAAGGCAACAATGACGAAATTGTTGGCACCAAGGAAAAGAATGTAATCATAAATGACAGTCATGTTAATGACATCCATCAGGTGGAGGAGGACATTCCTGACATAGAAGATGCATCCAAAGCTAAAGAGGTCATTGAGGATCCCATTGATTAAAATTCTGATAATGGGGTTAGGACAGATGATGAACAATATCATATCAATACTGATAATGAAAAGGGGGATAGATTACAATATTTGCAAGTTATCAAGGTAGGTAATCTATTCCCACATCACACAAATAATTTAAAGTCCAAGAGAGAAAGATCTATGATTTCATTTACAAGTGAAGACAAAAAGTAATACGGGGAGAACTATAAGCTGTGATCAATGATAGACAAAGCATTATTTTGGAATATAAGTCTGTCAATACTCAAAATGCTTTTGGGAGGTTGATTGACTTAAACAGAAGATACCATAGAACCTTTTCAAGATCCTACAGAGCTAGAATAATATAAAAAGAGCTTATGTTTTGATAACGCTTTAGTAAATTGCTCTGGGAATATATGGATATTCTAGAATAATGATTGGCTGGGATCGGTGATAAAGGGACTCTTCTCAATAAATTACCATGAAGTCTATCAAGTACAATAAGGCTTTTTTCATATCCTTAGTGTATGCTTTGTGTAATGCTTTCGAAAGGTTATTCAATCAGTTACCTGTCATGACAAGACCACTATTAAACATAGATACACATCAAGCTCCTTCTTTAAGGATAAGGACAAGAAGCAGTACCAACATCATCAAACAAGTCCAATATTAATAGACCAAGGACCACAATGTTTGCACAAAATGCATATTTACATGAAAAGTGTGGCCTATGCAAGGAATTCCTTACTGTGTAAATACTAACTAAGCCTACGTTAAGTCAGCTTCCAAAAAGTGATTCAAAATCAGCAAAAGGAAGAGCTAAGAACTAGATCGGCTTTCAGAACATGCATCTTGTCACGACCTAGGCCTACGGCCTAGATGTGACACGACAAATGGGGAACTCGAAGGACCCCAAACAAGTCTCTTAGCATATCATTTGCACATTCTTAGTTGCTGAAGCAAAGTAAGACAATAACAAGTAACGATAATAAAAAGGGAAACGAGACAAAGGGGAGTCTTTCATAAAGTCGTAGTCTTAATAGGAATTAAGCTCATTGTTTCAAACCAACGCAATATCCAACAACACCTCCACTTCAAATGGAGCGGGGTCCAAAACATCTCTCGGGCTCACCCTTAAAGATAAATGTCCAAAATATTAGTCAAGTCTTAACAAAAGCATGAATGAAATATAGATATTGTCCCCGGAGTTGAGGACTCACCAAAAGCTTCTTCAACTGAATCGACAGCCATGTAGAAGAGGAGGATCAATAGGAGCTTCAGTCCCTACATGGTAATACCATGTAGACATAGAGTATGTGTTAGTACTTGGAATGTACTAAGTATGCGGGGTGCAATGCAACAAAGACATAAGTCATACAATCAATATGCATAATCATAATCAATAGATATAAACTCCATATGACATGTATGATCAATGCTTGTATTAAAACATGCATGTAAACATTCAACTTGCATAATATAACATACATAAATGAGAGGAGACCTTAACCGACATGTAAGACCAAGCGAGCTACTACTTGGAATCCCGATGCATGACACCCCACTAGAGAAGGTGTGGTCTACTTGCCAAGGTAAACCATGCTTGACCCCACTTTGTGGGTAATTTGACTTAGATGGATCCACTAGTATGCCCTTTTAGGGAAATAATATAATCCTATGGTGGCACATAGTTTAGAGACCAAGATTTTATATGAGGACCCCTTGATTCGAGCCCCTACCTTAAGTCTCAATCGGTGCTAAGTCTAATCGCACGAAATGTTTGAAATAATCATAATTTAATTATAACATGAATAACTTGTAAAGACATGATAACTTGGTATGAGTAGCTCATTCACATACTTGACCCCTACATGGGCATATACGTTATGTTAGAGGGTAGAAAACAATACATGGACTTGACCCCTTCTGGTAGGTATTGCATTTCACATGAAGGTAGAAACTTATAACATATTTGTCCCCTACTAGTGAGCTTAGCTTGAACATGAAGATAAAATAGTAATCATGCGTGACCCTTCAAATAGACATAATTTTCTCACAAGAGGGTAGAATTATAGAATAAGGCTTAACTTGTCACTTGTAAATCATAAAAACCTTTCATGAGTTTAATATATGCTTGGCTGCCCATAATTATCATGAAAACACTTGACTTGCAAATCATGTAATAATCTTTCATCAACATAAGAATACTTGTCATGATGAAAATTTTAGTCACACATGGTGGATGTATGTACATATGCTTAAAATCATGCAATTCAAGATTATGGAACGTGAAAGAGTAAAATCAATTCACTTTAAAGTCAATCAAATCAACCCATCAACCATGTAGTAAAATCCTTATTTTGGGTGTCACGAAAATCATTCAAAAATTCATAATCTTTACAAGTCTTTCAAGATATCATAGTATGCAAAGCTTTAGCATCATAAACATAATATAATCTCATTTCTTGATAGGAGCTCATGCATCAATAATCCAATATTCAACAAATTTTCAACATATTACATGTATATGATTAATAATAGGAAATACCCATAAGAAATTTAATCTTGAAACCATGAAATTTCATAAAAAGGAAAAGTTGGGCTCCACCCATGAATAAAGAACCACATACCTTAAACTTGGAATTCTTGAAGGGAAAGTTGAGGAAGACTTGAGACTTGGATTGGGTTCTTGAAATCCAAAACTTGTTCCTGAGATTCTTGGAATTAAATGAAGGATTTGATGTTGAATTGAGAGGGTTTTGGGAGGGTTTTGAGAGTTCTTGGACTTGAAAATGGAGGAAAATTAGGCATTCCTGTGTATATATATGTATATAGGCATATTACCCAAATGGCCGCAATGCAAAAATTGGAAAACGAAGGAACTTAGAACACTGGTCCGCGTCCAGTCCGCGACACGAACCAAACGCAGAGGGGAGTTTTGCATTGATCCGCGCTCAGTCCGTGTCGTGGACTGGTCGCGGATGCACACTATTTTCAGTTCCTATTGCGAAAATTATTTTTCGCTACGGGTCTTCTAAAAATTGAGGGCTACTCTTTTCCTACTCAATTTTACCCCCACAAATAAAAATATAACGTCAGATTTTCAAAATCATACATAAATTTTAAAAATATACAAAAATTACGATATAAGACATTTGCAAAGCACACGAGGGTGTTACACATCTACTGGCAGACCAACACATCAGTCGCATGAACAACTCCATTTCTTCTCTAGACTTCCTGAAGTCGGTCTTTTGGACCGAACTTTTGTTAGTTTCCTTTTTGGACTCTTTTGTAATATGCTCTTTTTGAGGCCATTTGTTTTTGCTGGCTAATATAATCGGGCCAATAGCCCAAGTTTAATTTTTAAAAAGTAGAACTATAAGATTACAGATATTTTAATACATATAACGTGTTAAGGAGCCATAACCAATGAAATATTTCTTATCAAGATTGTAAGGTGAAATTAATTTAAGTACGTCCATCAAAGTTAATTGACAACTTTTTTACCATTACTTTTATATCGAAATATTCGCATAACCAACCATCCTTAATAGGTTTAGTTTCTATATTAGCGTAGAAACAATAGCCTTAGAAACTATAAAAGAAAAAATAAAATTCCAAAAAATAGATTAAAAATAAAAATTCAATAGTCTTTTTTTCTCTCTTATTATTACCTCCGCCTCCGCCTCCTTCCTTCTTTATTTTTCCGATCGATGACGAAAATATTATTGGACTTCGTTCCAATGTATCGTTAATTAATTGATCATGGAATATTGTTAATATTCCTAATTTGATGTCGTCGATCTGGAAATAATAGAAGGAAGGAGAGTAACAATATTATTCACAAATGGAAATTCAGAGGTTAAAAGATTTGTTGTTATTGTGGTCAAAAGTGCAAACAAATAGACTTGCCCTAGTGGGTGGAAATCACACAGCAGCCAGGTTTTGCACACGCTAAAAAAAAAAAAAATTGTAATTTTCTATTATTCAAGCTCACCATTCCTCTTTTGTTTTTGTTTTTGTTTTTTCAAAATTAGTAATAATTCGACCTTTTTTTTTGTGTCTCGAGAGTTCTGATCAACCTTCTGTCTTCTGGATTTTGGCTAGATTGCGTGCACCTTTGAGTTTTTTTCGTGTCTCGAGAGTTCTGATCAACCTTCTTTCTTCTGGTGTCTGGCTAGCTTGCATGCACCTTTGAGTTTTTTCATGTCTCAAGAGTTCTGATCAACCTTCTTTCGTCTAGTGTCTACCTAGCTTGCATGTACCTTTGAGTTTTTCGTGTTACTTGTCATAACAAATTACACATGAGGTACAAAATGATTAACAACATGTTGCTAGGTTTTTACAACAAGCAACATCGAAAAATGAGAGGTTTATACATAGATGGATTAATGGATTATAATTGGGACACAAAGTTGGTGATTGTAAGAATAGAACATTCTTGGGTTTTGAGGTTTATGGCTCGTGCAACAATTTTGGCATTGGTAATTGTTTCTTTACCTTGGATTAACATGATAATCGAGTACTTATCGCCGCGATTTGCATCTAATTATGCTTTGAAAGTTGATCATCATGAGATGGCTTATAGCCCTATGAATTTGGAGTTTTTTCCTATGATATTTCAAGATTTGGCCAATGAAAAACTTCTAAGAATGGGTGATAGGTCCCTTCTTGTTACCAATGGCAATGAGGAAGGAATTTACAATTCTCAAGTTGTTAAAGATTACAATCCTGATTTGATCTCTTTTTCTGATTCTACAAAGCAAAATATTGTCCCTAATGAGACTTTTGATTTTGTACTTGCCTATGGTTACCCTCAATCATCAAATTTTATTGAAAGGGCTTTGAAAGTTGGTGGTATTCTAGTTGTACCACTAAATGACAATCCTTTGGTTGATGAATTTCCACTTCCATCAAATTACAAGATTGTCTATGTTAGAAAATTTGATTCAACAATTGTAGCCATCAAGAAAATAAAGAATGCATCTACCAATTCTTCTACAAGGCGACTTCTCAACGCTCTTGAGACTACTGCAGAAAAGGTCTCTGGTTCGAGCTCTGGAAATAGAAAACTCTTTAATAAAGAGCACTTGACTTCCCTCAGTCAAGAGCCTACTCAGCTTGAATCTAAATTTGTCAGGTCAGCAGATTTGACAAATGCGAAAATGGCAGCACTAAACAAACTAGAAGATGTACTACTTGAACCACCAAGAGCAGCATCAGGAAGATCTAGTGCATATTTAAAAAAGACACATTTTTTACCTGATTTAATGGGAGTTCCCCTTGAGAGTTACCCTAGAAGAGTGTTCATTGATGTTGGTTTACAAGAAAAGAATGAAAAATCAAGTGATAATTATCATTCTGCTTGGTTTTCAAAGCATTATCCTACAAAAAACACAAAATTTGAGATGTTCAAGATTGAGACTGTGACTGAAGAATCAACTGGAAAAGAGATACCATTGAGTAATATTAACATGATTGATTGGTTACAAAAAAATGTAAAAGAAAATGAGTATGTGGTAATGAAGGCAGAGGCTGATGTGGTTGAAGAAATGCTGAAAAATAAAAGTGTTAGGTTAATTGATGAACTTTTCTTGGAATGTAAACATCAAGGAATTAAAAAAAGTGACAAGAAACATAGGAGGGCATATTGGGAATGTTTATCATTGTATGGATTGTTAAGAGATGAAGGTATTGCTGTGCACCAATGGTGGGGTTGAAGGCGACAACAATATATCTAGTGTAACGAGTCTGAAAAAAGTAAGATGTATCAGACTCTCGATTCAAAAAAATATTGTAAAAAAAATTAATTAAAGATAGGTGGGTGAGAATAATAGAATATTAAGTTTTTTATTTTAATTCTTTATTGTTTTTATGTGTATTCATTTGCTAGTGTTCATTGATGTACAATTACTTTTGAGCAAAATAATATAATATGGAATATATAAAAAGAGATTGCATTTAAAATATTTCTTGTGATTCTTTTCTTTTTTCCTTTATTTTGTTGCAATTACTCTCATATATGCCTGCCCTGCCCATTCCCTTTTAAATTTTAGACTAATTTTTACATCACTATCAATGATGTTTCAAAATATATAGTTAACAAATTAACAAACACTCTTTTTTATGAAGATAGATGTTGGAATTTTTTTAAAATTAATATGCTGATAAGAATACATTTTAAAAGATTGGTACAAATATCTTAGAACAGATAAAGCAAAAGCGAATCTAAAATATCGGGTGAAGATTCTCGAACACTCAATAATTTTGTATAGATCTAATATTTATATTACGATTAATCTATGAATTATACATAAAAATTATTTGTTGGGAACCTAGTGAAAAAGTAATCCAACTATATATGAATGAAATTTGATTTAGCTTTGTTGCCCTCCTCTGTGAGGGTCCAATACCTCTCGGGGATAATTATAATAAACTTTTTTAAAAAAATTTAAATTACTCAAAAATCATAAATTTTAAATTTGAATCCACTAGGATGGACCATATGTTAAGTGGTAGTGGAATGAGTAATGACAATTGCGTAGCAGATGAGACTGTTTCTTTCTTAATAAGAAATTTTAGGTCCAAGTTTTAGGTATGAAAAAGTTCTTGATAGAGATGGGATCCTATGCGATGCAAATCTTGATATAATCGAACTCAAATAATAACATTAATTCAATTTCAAATAGTAACACAAAGAAAAGTACTTGATGAACCTTTTTTCACCAAGTGGACTACATTGACTTGCAGGGTCCGATTTCAAATAAATTGAAGAGTAAATTTTCCATTTCAAAAACAAAACATAAAAAGGAATGCAAAGACTTAACAACAACATAGTCATCCGTCATTTTCTGGAGTACCAAACACGGGTGCAATGACATTCTTGAAAGTCCGAGGCAACGTTGATAACACCAACATGTTTCATTCTACTTTAATTGCAAAGTTCGCGAGCAATTCCTACACGAGAATTAGCCGTGTCAAACAAAATCCTAAGATTTTGTTGTTGCAAATTGGCTATCACATTTAACACTGAATTCACATTATTTGGTGCTGCTGCCATTGCCAAACATGCCAGGGGAGTGGCACTACTATGTATCAATGTGTTTTCCATTGGCAATTTCAAATCCATTCCTTCAAAGTGCAATGTGATGGTTGGTGCTCCCCCTGCCTCATTTGGTGATGCAAAACATGTGTCAAATGCACCCAATGTGCTAAATGGTCCATTCACTTGTTTCCTAAATTCATCCCTAATTGCCTCGTAAGCCGGTTGGACGAATCGGGTTATGACCGTACCCGAATCGATTACCGTGCCCGCCCCGGTGTTCGGGTCGAAAGCAAGGTGTTCGGGTGCAATGGGGACCGGAACCCGTCCCACGCTTACACTTGTCAAGTTCACATAGTACAAAGATGGTCGGCGTGGGTTCTTGAGTAAGGGGGTGGTTTTTATGTTTTTGGGTTGGCCCACTGGTCCGAGCTTGAGCGATCCAGAAAAATAATAAGATTTAAAACTAGGCAAACAATATGAGAATACACCCGAATAAAGAGATCCGGATTGCGACATCAACGACATGGATCCACGGCCCAAGCCCAATAACCCTTGGGGCGGAATCGAGTTCCCGGACACGGAACTTATGCACCCGAAAGCGTAATTCGGGACAATGTCCTTGGCCAGTGAAAGGGAGTCGCGTGACAACGTGGCATAGAAGGACGAATCTCCACCGTACGATTGGTTAAAGAAGCAAGTACTTGACCCGGTAGTCGGGCACGAGAGACTTCCTCGGACTTGAGTACATTCGGGTACGGAGCAGTCTACCGACCCGTATGTTGAGGAAGTTGTAGGGGAAAATAATGTATTAGATGAACAACCACCACAACCACTACATGGTACAAATGCAACATCATTACTTGTATCCAATACCATGTACATTTGTTGACCCGGTGTACCCATCTTGACCCGAACCACATAGTTACCTACAACAATGTATAACATAGATAATGTGAATTACAAGTACAATTTAAAAAAGGGACAAGTCTGATGCATTAAAGCTCCCATTATACGTAGGATTCAGGGAAAGGTCCGATCACACGCATCCTTATCTTGTATTGCTGCCTTAAACCAGTGACCACCTAGTCACATGTACAATAAAGTGTTTATATTTTATTTTCCCTTCCCTCCATTTTAATTAGTGAGTATTAGTTTGATGTGAATCTTGTAATATTTAAATATATAATGTGATATGTTGAAACCAAAGATCTATTTACATTCTTTTTTAAATAGATCAGACAAACTAAGAAAAGTAAGACAAATAAATTGAAACAATAGAATGTATCGACAACAACCCCTTTAATTTGTCAAAAAATTTTATTTAAATGCTCGAACTATCATTATTTGTTCTAATTGAGGACATGGACATATGATAAAAGTGTTCTATTAGACATTCTAGGTTCAAATTTTGGAAAAACTTTTTTGTCTCTTTTCTAAAGCATCTATCGCATATATAAGTTAACTATGTCACATATGAACCTTCTTTTAATTATATACAGTACCAACTGGAACATGCCTGAGGTATAACCATTTATAGAGAATAATGTGTATAATTATCGAATATGACATATTTAAAGTGATTAACTATCTATGTAATATATAATTATTTTGAAAAAATGAATTTTTTTTATTTTTTTTTTTAAATTTGATCAAAACTGTCTAAGAAGAATACTTTCCCATGTCTTCATATGTTCAGTTCGAACAGGCGATAGCCAAAGTGTTTAAATGAAATTTTGACAATTTTAAAGGGCTATCAATGTATTTCACCTCTTGAGGGTAAAATATGAATACATATTTGAAAAGACTAATCTGCCCTTGAGAACAGTGTAAAATTCACTTTTATTTGTCACTATTTTACTTATCGAGGTCAAATTATATGAACTTTGACCAACAGTTTAAGATGTATTTTTTCATCATATTAATATGAGAAGGATTGCAACTTATAGCATTTTTCGTTAGTTTTCAACCATCCGAATTTTAGATTTCAAATATTAAAGTTAGTTACTTCAATTTAGCTCGAAGTTTGTTCAAGTTAACCTCGAAAAATGAAACAATAACAAGTAAAAGTGAACAGAAGAAGTATATATCATCATAATCATTACCTATATTGAAGAGTTGTTGGCCT
>JAPFFP010000012.1:17515269-17536687 GCA_026153255.1 Solanum medicagineum
GATGAATCTAAATGATCGAAGGTTCAAACAAGCAAAGTTAAATGTTTTAAGAATATCTTTTAGCAAATTGAAGGAGGAACTTAATTAAGTTACTCAAACTAAAAAAACTATCAATACTCTTGAATCTTGAATTAAGAGAACCTCCAAAGCTCTTTCAACTTGTATTTCTTTTTTTCCTCTTGCAAAATGAATATCTTTTTTTTTATTTATCTATTTGGCATAGCTTATGTTACTAGATAATATTAATCGATTCTAT
Source organism: Solanum medicagineum (assembly GCA_026153255.1). Taxonomy (NCBI): domain Eukaryota; kingdom Viridiplantae; phylum Streptophyta; class Magnoliopsida; order Solanales; family Solanaceae; genus Solanum; species Solanum medicagineum. Next base: position 17,515,526 of record JAPFFP010000012.1, read on the forward strand.
TATTTTATGATGATAGAGTCAAGAATTTATATGAAGGCATGCAATTTCTGCATACTTTCTTCGTCTCAAAATTTTTTGTCTTAAATTTTTAAAATAGTTATCTCAAATTTTTCTAATTTTAAAAATTCAAGACAAAATTAATAAGTTTTTTTTCCATTTATCCCTTAATAGTAATTGCTCTTAAATATTGGAGTACATGATTATCTCAACAGCGTAATATTTAATGAAAAATAGTTCAATCTTAAAACATAAATAAAGGTAATTACTATACACAAAAACTTTTGAATCGATAATTTGTTAAATAGCGTATAAAAAAAATACGACAGATATTTTAATTGAGGAATTTAAAGCTGATTTATCTTGAAATTCCTTATTTTTAAATTCCTAACTAGAAATTTTCATCATTTTTATTCTCTTAACGATTCAAACTCATAATTTGAAAATTAGAGAGAAAAAGTGCTTACTACGAAAGCAACTCTCCCTTGTCTTGTTCAAGAATGAATCTAGGTCACAATTTTAAATACCTAAAAGAAGTCATAAATTAATTTCTAGGGCGGTGCTACTAAAAATGGCTAATTTGCATTTGTTGGTCTGTCCCCATCAACCCTAGAACTTCCATGTGCACCAATTTGGAGCAAATTTAATTGATTAAGATGTCAATTAGTCCATATGCCATGAATAATTGAAGTACAAACTAAAGTTTAAAACATTAATGAGTTTGAAAAAATACTTAAAATTATCGATACTCTGTTATGATACTCCCCTTATTCTTTTTAGTACGTTTAGCTCATACGAATCAAATTAGTTGAGTTAGTAAGTTTTGAATATTTCTTCAAAGAAGAAAAAAGAATTTTTCATAAATAATTACATTTCATAACTACTATAACTATAATACTGTTTGTATATTTCGCTAATTCAAACACTATTTATATAATTCGTTATACAATTCGGAGTAATATTTCATTATTCAACTTGAGCACCAATATGTGTATATTTCATTATACAAATTGTACGCAACGTTTGTGTAATTCGTTGCACAATTCGCAACAGTTGTATAGTACGCTATAAACAAATGTGTAAATTATACAAACTCAAATTGTAATTGATGCTATATGTTAGTGGCGAGTCCTAATTAATTCAAATCATAATTATATTAGCTAATTAACTAGTACATATTTGCTTATTCGCATAATTTTTCTCAAAAAGCAAAAAATGAGAATGATTTTTGAAAGGATTTAAATTATATATAAGTACATTGACGGTGAAATAAATATTTTATATAACTCTTATAATTTAATTTGTTATAGCAGATTATTTGCTATTTATTATATATGGCATATATTGCTAATCAATAATAATAATAATGCTATCTATAATTATCTTTTAATTAATTTGACGATGCCAATAGTTTTTACATCAACCATAAGTAGAAAACAATTATTTTTTTAAAAAATACAGGTGTCAATTTTTAACTTTTTTTCATTTTGTCCTTATCATGTTCTTGTCCTAATCCTAGCTTAAAAAATAGAAATAAAATATTAAACCCCACCAAGCCGCAAATATTTTTTAAAATAGAAATAAAATATTAAACCCCACCAAGCCGCAAATATTTTAGAAGAATACATTCCTTTTTAATTGGAATGACATTTAATTGTCATTTTTTTCTTGCTATTTGTCTTAAGATATTTATTTAAGAGTCAATTTCAATTAATCATTAGTAATTTCCCTGGAAGGGCAAATGGGAAATAAAATTCTTGTTGTAGCAAAGGTACATGAATCTAAATGGTAGACTTTTACTTTAAGAAGTAATGTAGAATTAATGTTAAACATTTTAATTAATACAAATACAAAGTCTCTCTTTCCACCCTCTTTCTTTTATTAAAAACTTAAACTCCTTTTTAAACGTGTGAAAAAGGTAATAATATATAATGTTATTTAAAAAATAGAAGAGTTTATTAAGCCAAATATGTGGGCTAATTTGTATATTTTCTTCTATAGTTTCAAAAACAATATATTCCACTAAATGTATTCTGAAAAGGGTATAGCGAACAGAGTTCTTATTTTTATCTCATGGAAGTGTCTTTTCACAAATATTTTAATTGAAATGATGAAAAAATAATAATATTAGTTTGTATATGAAAAAAATTATTAGTCTCCCACTATTTCAATGAGAATTTGTTTCATATCATGCTTTTTCTCCCAATGAGTTGGTTCGGTTGAAAATAAATGAAAACAATCATGTTCTAGCATAAACTTTCAAAAATTCCTGAGGAAAGAAAAATCTTTATTTTTAGCAGTGAGATAAAGAGATTATTTTAAAAATTTCTTAGATCAAGTAACAAAGCAATGTTTAAAATATCATAGTTGGTTATTTATCACCGCTATGAACCTACGATTTAAATCTAATTACGGCTCGCCACTATAGTTTAATCCGGGTTGTTAAGGGCGTGCCTAAAATCCAGATTCCTACTTAAATAAATTCATTTTTTTGTATATGCTTATCTTAACTTGTATATAATTATCAAATTGATACATTTGATTTGTATATGTTTTGAAAAATTCCTAAAATGTATAAATATAAAATTTCTATATACTTACCATGTTTGTATATTGGCAGCGAGTTATACTAACGGATTTGTATATTGTCACCAAAATATATAAATGGATATACAAATTATACAAAACAACTATCGTAGTTATAATTTCGAAATGTAATTATCCTAAAACTATTGCTATTTCGCCTATTAAGTTTCTAGACTAAATTACTTATGAAAATTCCACCAAATAATAACAAAATTATAACATATTATTCGAAAAAAATATTAACAATATCAAAATAATCCGATAGTTGAATCAAAGAATAGTAGTAAGGTTGACTGCGGACGATAGTTATACGTCCGCCAGCAGTCAAGATTGAGAAATTGCGCTTCTTGCTCTTCCAATTCAGAAAGAGAAAGACTTGTTGGAAATCGTTCTATTTTGGATTATATGATAATTATACGATATTAATAGACACGAGCGCCTAAGACTAAGAAGCGGTCGGCTCCAACCCCATATCCATATATGTGATTATAAAATTAGATTGGAATCATACCTAACTCCTCCTCCATCATTATGATGGATCTAAAACTAAATTTTACCAATTCTCCAACTGTCTTTATAAATTTGTCTTTGTCCATTGATGTGCTTAAACCAATATAACTAGATACATTTATTTATTTATTTAGTATTTATTACAGACAAACATGGAAACATTTTCAAAAAGGTGTGGCCAACAACAAATATAGGTGTAGACTTTAAATTGTACTCATAACTTTTTCTGCTGACCAATTAATAACAGTGAAATTGAATAAGATCTCTCCATAATAAAAAAATTTAATTAAAAATTTTAAAAATAAAAAAAGTTTTGATCATAAAAAATATTTTAAATGACATGGATTCAAATTAATCAAGTCAATAGTTTTCTTGACCATAACTATTTGGATGCAAAATATTTCTTATTTTTGTAATTTATGACCCTTGATATTTTACTGTCAATTAGGACCAAAAATTAAATGATTCAACTTTCTTCATTCTTTTCTTACACAGATTGAATGTTTATTCATGGGTTTACATAAATCATATAGCGTAAAAGAGTTAATTATTATTTTCTTATCTTTTTTAATTTACAGAAATTTTTTTTAAAAATATGACAATCAGGATACATTAATTCAGTAACTTGAAATATATTAATTCAATTTCGAATAAAAAATTACTGTTTTTAAGTATCAACATGTAACATTCAACATAAAGATAATTTAAAAATTAAAATTAATATATTCGGACTATTGATTAATATTCCAAATGAAAAAAGAAAATTTTAAAAGTTTTGAGAACGGATGAAAATAAATAAATAGATGTAATTAAGTGATTTTTAATATTTTTATTTTCTTGATTAGAGACAAAATGGCCTACATTTCAATAACCAATTGGCTTAACAAGTGGCCAAATTACTTGAACCACACACACAAGAAATTGACTAGCCTTAGGTCCCACTGCCAACGTGGCACACCATCTGACCTGGCAATCACTTTTTAAATTTTTTGACTTATCTTTCTTCAGTTGCTTTATCACCAATCATACCCAATCAATACACACACTTTTACAAAATTCCCTAATTACCCTTATATTAAATCGTAAGGATCGATCGTCTGATGCATGAGATAAGATGATATATCTTAAAATCATATATGCATTGTATTTGATTATATCGTGGAATATTCCATTAAATTTGGGATTGTTGAGATAATCTTGAAATAATTTAGTTACGAATATAAAAATGTCATTTGATACAAGGAATAAGGGAATATTCTAGAGTTAAATTTTAGATTAGATTCAATTTTGTTTGAATATTTTTCATTATCCCATCCACTTATCCAATCTCTCATATGAGATAAATTAGTAGAAAAATTATAATTTCAAAATTATAGTCTCCAAATAATTTTGTCTACAAATCTATCGATATCATTTGGTACAAAAAATAAGGGAATATCTTAGAGTTAAGTTTTAGACTAGATTTAACTGTATTTGAATATTGCCTATTATCCCATCTATATTGATCTTATTTTATCCAACTACTCATATGAGATAAATTAATACAACAATTATGATTTCAAAACTACAATCTCGAATTTAATCTATACGAATCAAACGATGGAATTTGATACAAGGAATAAGGGAATATCCTAGAGTAGTTTTTAGATTAGATTTTAACTGTATTTGAATATTTGCCGTGATCACATCCATATTAATATTATTTTATCCAACCTCTCATATGAGATAAATTAATTATAATTCACAAAATATAATTTGGTCTACAAATCAAATGACAACATTTCATAAGCGAAAATAGGAAATATCCTAAAGTTAAGTTTAAGATTAGATTCAACTGGGCTTGAATATTTCACGTTATTCCATCCACATTGATATCATTTTATCCAACGTCTCATATGATATAAATTAACACAACAATTATAACATCCAAGCTATAATCTCGAAATAATTTAATCCACCTATCAAAAATTCCTAAAAGTCAATTTTGCCCTTATGTCCTATCTTCATCTAAACCTTAAAGTAGACGATAATTTCTCTTTCCAAATTCAGAAAAATAAGCTGTGTTTTGTATAGGCTATGCTTCAGGTTTGGTGGTTCAATTCTTGAAGGAAACTATCACAAAGCTTCGTAAAAAAAAGAAAAAAAAAATTAAAAATTCCATCTTTTTCCTTTTCTCTTCAGATTTGACGGAAAAAAAAGGACCCCTTTTTGAATTAGAAGTAAATTCAGGCTTAGCAGTACTCTGATCCACTGTATTTTGAGTTTTCAAGGTATATATATATATATATATATAGGGTTTTTCTTGGTATCTGGAACTGAAATTTTTGGATCAGTTTATGAAGTTTAAGGTTCTTTCTGAGATGCCCATATTGGAACTCTCAAAAAGTTGATTTCTTTTTGGTTGGATTATTTTTTTTTTAAAAAGATATTTTTGTTTATTTATGAAGAATTTTAGCTAGTTGAAGCTATGTTTGAACTGGGTTTCTGAAAAAGTTTCTTTCTTTTTGGATGGATTCATTTTTTTTTTTGTGAAGATATTATTTTTGCTTATTTATGAAGAGCTTTGTAGAGCTAATTTGCAAAGGCATGTTTTGCTTTTTTCTTCTTTCTTGAGAATTAGTACTGGATTTCTTGATTTTCTGGTGGTCCTTTTTTTTTTTTTTTTGTACTTGCTTTATATGTGGTGTTTTTTGTTTGATTGGTTGAATTTGAAAGTTTTAGTTCTTATTTTGTGGTATACCTTGTTGTATAATTCTTGAAAATTTTGAATATTCGGTTCTAAGTTTCTATCATGACCTATTTCTGGGGTGGGGTGGGAGGTGGGGGTTGGGGTGGGGGGTTCGTAATATCATTGGCTGGCATTTTCTTTTAGGCCTTTGCTATAAGGTGAACATATAGTTTTGACTGGTTATTGCTATGGGAACCTAGAAAGGGAAAGGAAGAAAAAAGGGGAGAACTTGAATTATTTGAAATAATTTTTAGGTGAAAAAATTAGAAAGATGGCAACATTATGGGTCATAATGAATAGAAAAAGATCCCATTTTTATTTATGTTCCATGATTTTGTGATTATTTAGGATTAAAGGTTCTTGCACCCTCTAGGTTCTTGATGTATTGAAAATTGAAGAACTTAAAAAAAATTGTTGGTCTAAGGTGAGTAAGTAGTTCAAGTTTTCTAGCTTATCCTTCCATACTAGTATCCGTAGTATTTTTCGTAGAGTTTTTTGTCCTTTGATTGCAGGTACTATCTATTGTCTCATGTACTTTGATTATCACATTATTTTGCTGTAGTTACTGATCTTTTTTTGGAATGCTTTGCCACGCTCTTTATATTATTTTGCCATGATTCTCCATTTCTGATTATTACATTATGTTGTTGTTGCTGGGCTAAGATAACATGCTGTCTTAATAGTGTTTGTATCATTTTGATTGTATTCATTCTTCTTACTATCTGAATTTCTTTGTATAGGAACAAGTAACTCTTATAGTATTCAATCGTCATCAGGCTCCAAAATCCAAGATTCGTTATATCTGCCAACATTTTTGTTCAAAAACTCAATCCCAGATTTTGATTGTATAAAGGGCAAGTAATTCACTTGACTAAGACATGGCCTTGGCCTTTACCCCCTTGTCATGGTGGCTTTGGAGTGGAAAGCATCAAGAACCTAAAATCTCGCAAGGGGCTTCTGTAAATCCATCGCCTGATTCGAGTTTGTTGGAATTGGATACTTTGAAGCTAACTCTTGATAGGAGAAGGAATATGGCCTCCTCATCTAGAAAGGTTAAGCGAAAATGGGAAAGTCGTGCGGAGCGCAAGATTGATAGGGAGTATGATATTGTTATTGTGCCATCGGATGGCGGATGTGTTTCAGGGTCTGAGTCTGATGATTCAGACTGGTCCGTTGGATGGTTGGAGCCTCATGGCCCTGGGTTCCCGAGTGATGATGATACAGATGATAGTTTTGCCGTACTAGTTCCTTGCTATGGACGTGGTCGCGCAAATTTGGAAGATAATGCACAAGACAAGTTTATGCAGACCATTGGGAACTTCAGGGATATACATGCTTCTGGTAAGCGTCAATTTTATGAACTATTCTCCTTTTATATGAAGAAAAACCATTTTTTTTAAAAAATATATCAAACTCCTTATTGAAGAGTAGTCTTGGAACAAGAGTAGAGTTGTCTCCATGACCAATAGGTCTTGGATTTGAGCCAACTGGCTACATTACACTCACTTGGGGTGCAACCCTTCCCCCGACCCCATGTAAATACAGGATGCTTCCAACTGCCCTTTTTATATCAAACTCCTCATAGAAAGACATCTCAGTTAATTATATGCTGCTGGCGGCATATGGTTATTAAGTGGTAATTCAATGAGAAACATGTAAATTGATGTGAAACGAACTTGATGCTTGTGGAAAATGCTGATCTGCACATGGACTATTACCTTTCAAAAGGTTCTTTCAACTTTCCCTCGCTATAACTAAAATTCATCACACGAGTAAGGACTTGGACAAGAAGTCTTGTTTCATAATTAGAATTTGATGAATCGAGCCTTCCTGCTTCTCGCTTCGTTCCTCTTTGTTGATGTGCTGAAACTGTACTAGCAGATCTCGCACAAGCTCAGAATGTTATGATTGCAAAATGCTCCTTTCATTCAGTATGGTGACTGAATGAGGCTGCTGTAATTGGCCTTTGTTGATTAAATGGTTTTAGGTCCTCTAATCTAGAGAAATTAGGATGTGTTCAAGATGATTTTCTCTCCCTCTCTTTCAGAGGGAAAGGCTTTGATTGGTGGTGGGTTTTTTCTTTTTTTTGGTTGGCGATGATTATTAACTCGTAATCTTAAGTCATGACTGCAGCACTGAATCAACATCCAGAACAAATTTCTCATTGACGTAAATAAAGAGCATCTCCTACATGATCAGTCGCTGTTGCTTAGATATCTAATTGCGGGATAACCTGTTGTGCATTTATGTGACTCATATTTTGCACCGTATTATGTCCTGTTTTCTACGCAACTTAGATCTTGTCCCTTTTTATTTCCCTCTTGAAACTAGAAGTTAGATCTTGTCCTTTTTCAGACACAACTCGATCAGTTTAAATGTATTAAGTATCATATCAGTTAGTAGGCGTTCTTAATTCATATTTGTTGTTTGTGTTAGAATCTATGAGATTGTTAACAAGCCAGTTATAGAATTGCATGGGTTCTGTTTACTCCTTGAGGTATACATACTTTAACCATCTTGTCATCTAGATACCTCATTTTTATGCAACATCGTTCTTGGCATTACATATCTGCAAATCTGAAATCTCTTTTCCTCTGAAACATAACTTTCTTTTGAAAGCATTATGACTTCAACCCTTTTGTTCCCATCCAATACTAAACAAATTATTTCTTTATATTTTTGAACGATACATTGATTTATAAACCAAAAAGAAATGTACATAGCGTTGAATAACAGTACACTCTTATCACTTTTAGTTCTTACTTTTCTGTTCTGTACTTTGTGCTTACTGAATTTGGATTTTACATGCAGGGAATAAGAAGTTTATGGAACAGTGGCTCTCATCTTTGCGGTATAGCTGACATGCTGCAATGACTCAGTTGATTTGATCTCTTTTCTCCAGATTCTTTGTTGCGGTGGATCAAACACTAAGCTGCTTTTTGTTACCTATTACAAGTCTAAATATAGACTCAGGAGTAAATAAATAAAAATCATCTAGGGACTCCTCGGAACCTTGTGTGTCTATTTCTTCAGAATTATTACTACTTTGTCTCGTGAAATTTGGTGTAAATATGTCGTTCAAACTGTCTGGAGGAAGGAGAAGAGAAGAATGACGGTTAAAGAAGGGAAAGCTAAGAAGCAATGATTATGCTTGTAATATTCTTTGATGTAAATATCTGTAAATATGTGAATTGGTTCATCAGCTGTAGATATGTGGTTTTTCTGGGAAATAATTGGATTGATGCTATGAAAGTATCATGTCATTGTGAATATGCAGTCTTCTTGTACTGAATAATGTATGGGAAGTTCAAATGTTATTAGTAAGAATAAACGTCTCAGCTGTTTAGAATGCTTTTGTCATGTTTTTACTTTCATTACTAGTTTTACTAGACTACTTTGGACTGTTTTTCCTTTAGTCGAGGGTCTATTGGAAACCACCTCTCTACTTTTGATGTAGAGGTAAGGTCTGCTGCACTATACCATTTCTAGACTTCACGGTGTGAAACTATACTGAATATGTTGTTGCAGTTGCTCCTTAGTGATTAGACCCGTCAATGAAGTGGGGTTCGAGGATAGAATCTATGTAAACTTTATCCCTATAGAAAGAAGTTGTTTTCGATAGAACATTCCTTGTTGACAAAGAATGAAATTATTGGATCCTTCTTTGATTTTCTCAAATATCAACCCTACTTAGATTAGTATTGGAACGCATATAGCAAAAGCTCAACATGAAATGCGAATAAAATATTTTTTTTTAAATGATTTTTTTTAGTACTTGAGATTACACAAAATACAGTGTAAACATGAGATTCTATAGATTTTATTCATTCTTCAACAAGACAAGCTATTTGAGTAAGAGGAGAAAAAGTACCCTTCTCATTACCTTGAGACAATGATAGCCATGCCATGCAAAAAACTCTAACAAGGAGCCTAATTAATTTAGATTCACACCGCAAAGTCATACTTTAGGGGTAAACCACTCTTTATCAAAGGCAGCTTCATATTCATGACTCGAACTCGAGACCTCTAATTAAAGATGAAGGAGTAAGTAGGTATCACTCTATCATCGTAAGTACATACCGATCTACCACAACCTTTGCTGGTCATATTGCCTTTATAAGTGAAAGAAGAGGAAGAAACTCCAAACAAATATCTCATTAAAAGAAACTGGTCCCAGTTGGGCTAACTTTTCATTTTACCTTTCTGAATTCAAAGAAGAAAATAAGAAATATGGCAACATATAAAATGATGAAAACACAAGAAAAAAAAAAATTTATTTCCTGCATCTCAAACACTAACTAGTCAAATTTCAACACTTTGGACTGAATATGATCATTTTTCCAGGTAATCCAAGGCAATAGAGAAAACACAAAATTAGTTAGTGTAGTAGTCTCTTTAACCCACTTGCAAAGAGATCTCAACAACATATCCAGTGGAATCCCACAAAGTGGGGTTTGAGGATGGCAAAATGTACGTCGACCTTACCACTACCTCATAGAGATAGAGAGGTTGTTTCTCCAATGCAAAGAAATCTCAAGATAACAAAATAATAATAACAAAGAAATATCAAAGAATGGTAACTTGTTACCTAATTATAGACAATGCATTGATAGAAACCTACACATTTACATTAAAAAGGCAAAAAGAAAGCAAAACCATCCAAGGGTAGATAACAACAATCAACCATGAATCTAACTTTACATTGAAAGTTGGTCCAACCTAGTGTCACTCCATTTTATTTATCCCATTCTTAGTGTTAGCCCGGTTCCTTACTGGGATGATCGCCTCCATTAGCACTCCCATTTTCAGTTCTAGCTGGTGCTTTACTGGGAGCACTAGTATCATTGTTCGTTATCTCCCGACCTGGCAGACTAATCAACTTTTCTTGAACCTGAACGTCCAGAGCATTAGCATGAACAGGATCTCGATCCTCTTTTTTGTGCTCTTTTAATTCAACGGCTCTCTTTATCGATGGGCTGACTGATGGAGGAGTTTGATCTTGTTGAACTTTTTGGAGAACTTCTTGCTTAGCATTTACTTTAAGCTCAGCAACTGGAGCACATGTTGGGGCATTGCATTCAGTTGAAGCATTTGGTCTGGATGAATTACCAATTGGTTTGGGTTGAACTGTGGATGAAGCAGGTTTCAAAGAGTGGCTCAGCACCTGCTGAGTTCCAGGTCGCGAGACATTTGATGGGCCAGCGGCATGCACAGCCTTTGACGGTCCAGTGGCATGGGACACCAAACCAGTACGAATAAAGTGCACATTACTGGGCAAGCCATTTGTAGTACCTAGGGCAGATGATTTGACAGCAGGACCTCCTCCAGGTATTTGGAGGGGAGTTTTAGGTTGTGCTACCTTCGCCTGTGAGGCAGAATTCGAAGAGGTAGCAATGCGGGCCCCTGCAGCTACAGCAGCAACTTTGACCATCGAATCTGTGCTTGTAGTAGGCTTTGCTGCTGGCTTTTGGGGGACTAACCGAGGTTTTGAAGATAACGGGTCTTGTTGATTCTGGGATTGGGCACCACCAGATGCCAAGTCGGCAGTAACAGGATGAGACGAGTTACTAGGTCCACCACCTGAATTAGGCCCCACTGGAACAACACAAGAACCTGAGTTAGAACTGCAGTATGCAAGGACAGACTAAGACATTGAAAGAGATATGGCTCCTAAGCCACTGGAATTTCTGCTTCTCCGGGATAAGCATGCAATATCTTTTACAGGTCTTTTTGCATGCAGGCATTATTAATTGGAATATAGAACTCGGACTTTATAGAACTTGTGAACAGCAGAATGTTATTGACCATTGAACAGTTGAATCATCAATTACACTCTTTGCATACCAACTGCAGATGCCATAAACAACAACATACATTTAGGTTATCAGATGATCCTATCAGCCATGTGATACACCCAATGCAGAGTCCCTAGAGACAGCATCCCAACAATAACTACCCTCCCCTTATCCCTAACCATTTCCTTCTCTTCATAGTAGTGTGGGGACAGACATGTTAATATCATTCAGGAGTTGAGAGGATTACCTCCAGTGCCAATTGGACAAGCTGCTTTCAACTTATCTCCCATAGGCATATTAAGAGCAAAGGACATTGCGCGACGAGCTGCCAGCTGAGCCTCTGAAAGCTGTGAGCCATTCCCGACCATGGTCCCCTGCCGCTTCCTAATAATGGCCCATCTCTGCACAAAGAAACATTCACAGTACCATAGTAAATTTAAAAGGAAAAATGATGGTTGATAACAGACAAAATATTTACAACTTTCTTATTTATTTTCCTCATCTAGTCCATGCTACAAGACCAATACACACATCTCATTCCGTTGCCGGGATTTGAACCCGGGAAACCTGGGAAAACCCAGACATTCTAACCATACTAGATAACAACGGACATCCATTATATCTTTCCAAATATTGATTTGACATGAATATCACTGGGAGGATTCTCTTCAGGACAAGTAAAATGCTGGCTTGAATATATAGAGAAACAATATTTTTTTCAATGAAGACACAATACTTAGATATGACTACACAATAATTTAGTCCATTTACCATTTACATCAATGTCACCAAATTTGCCAATAAATGATTGCACACCAAATCTTGTTAGCACTTTGGAAGGATGGAGCTTGCAACCTAAAGGTCACACCAGTTCTGTCAATGGTGAAAACTGCCAAATGCTCCAAGTTCCATCGAGGCTTTAAGCGTAAACGCAATTAATGCACACATTTTAGATAATAACTCCGCAGATGAAGAGAAGCTTACACAGAATGCAAGAAAAAAAATATTTTTTGAGGAGGAGAATGCAAGAAAAAAGAATTATACACACGAAAAACAAGTACTTTAGATAAAGGAATTGTAAAACTACAATTAAGTGAAATATGAGAAATAAGTCATGCCAATTAGGACGAGAAACCACATTAAATTTTTATTCAGATGCAATGATGCAATTTTAGCCTTTTAGATTTGATGACTACCTTTTTTATACTAAATTTCTAATTTTCTATTCCTAATAAGCAATAACATCATTTCCTTTTAGTGGGTCTTCTTAAAAATTAAAGGTTGCATTTCTTTGTGCCTAGGTGCAAGCACCTGAATGAGGCAGAGCAGACTCAGTCTGCACCTAATTTTAGGGGTTAACTGCTTAAGTGTGTCTCAAGTATGATTTTGACAACACTCAAGTTCAAGACTTCATTTGGTGGACCCAAAAGCCTCACCAGTAAGCATCATTTTCTAATAAGCAACACCATCATTTCTTTGTCCCCTATTCCTAATAAGCAATAACATCATTTTCTTTGGTTCATTTTTGTTGAGATGCATTTCTTTGTGCTTTGGTGCAAGCATCTGCATGAGGCATGCGCTTAATTGTAGGGCTAAAGTGTCTCTCAAATGTGCTTTTGACAACTCTCAAGTCTCAAGACTTCATTTGGTGGACCCAAAGTCTCACTAGTAAACCTAATGCACCACTAGAATTGGCCAAAAGATCATATGTTTAATTTGGAGCAATAACTAGCAACTTAAAACTATTTGTACTTTAATTTGAATAAGATAATAGTAGTGGTAAGGTCTGCGTACATTTTACCCTCCCCAGACCCCACTTGTGGGATTACACTGGGTATGTTGTTGTTGTAATTTGAATAAGATAATAATAAATTATTCGATTGATAAGAAAAATTTAAGACAGTCCCATATCTACAAAATCATTTTCAATCCCTTCCAAGTTGAAAAACACTTTTCTTCCTCTCTTCAAATTATCCATACATAAGACTTGAAGGTGTAACATCCCATACTTTGCGTCTCCAATTCCTCATTCAAATGCTCAACTACTATCACATCCTAAACTGTAATTTGAACCCTAACTGTCCCCACATTGATCACTTTATCCATAGAAGTTTCAGGATCATCAACCAAAACTGACTAGTGTGTCTTTGGTTGTAGAAACTTTTTGGTGCATCCATAAAATTCTGGTTTGTCTAGATGCCTGGTGTTACTTATAGAGAACCATAGTGCAAGTTTTACTTTTCATGCATTACGGGGTCTATTGATTTAGGTTTAGTCATGTAAGGATATAATACAAGGATTGTTTATGCGATAAATATTAATGTAAAGTTTGTTTACATGAATAATAAAGTATTGGTTGCTATGCGGTAAATAACAAATGTGTGATTGATAAACGGGAAATTATCTACTTTAAGGGGTGTATTGCTAATACATGTATTCTTATCCAACATCCTATCATGCATAAAATAACATACATATTCCCATACAAGTTATATAGGCATTGGCAATACAACATTTGGTTTTCAAAACTAAATTTGGGCATAACTTGTGTGGAATTCTCTACCAGACAATTTATAAGATATATGCTGAGTTTTATATGGGAAACAAAGGTGTTCAAGGAATAACCCAAATATCATACAAGGAGTAAACTCCATATATCTCAACCCGAATAACCCCTAATTGTATACTGGGAAGCGTCCTTTTGGTAGATAAAATCATTACCTTATTAGAATAAAAGATAATCTTAAGATGAAAGTAAGGGAACAAGCAAAAATATGATTAAGCAGACTGCAGTAGGGAAAGACAATTATAGAGCTCTATTAAAGAATAAGGGGTTGAATTGATGGTTAATCTCCTTTGGGTAAAACTTTGAGTATAATTGTGCTTGAATGGTTATGGGCTAGAACCTCTTGATGGTTTGCTTCATCAACTAAAAAAGTTAATTCATCTAAGTGAAAAGAAGATGTTCAAAACAATATCCTATACAACTCTATCTATCCAATAGAATAAAAAAACGAAATATTTGAAAGAAGAAAGATCCTATCATAATTTCTTGCAACATTCACGTACAGAGAGTTTTCCTCTATTTTAGTTGTCCATACATAAAAATGGTGTCTATTCTTCTAACATTTTTTTAAAACATAGGCAGCAACCCTATATTGCCCCATGGCAAATGCAGCCTCAGAACTATGACTAAAATTGACCTAACAATTGTAAGGCTGTGATCTAGTAGATTTGGTACAAAGAAACTCTTCTGATCAGATGAATATATTCTAGAACATTTATGTTGATAAGACATATCAACCACATTGCATCCAAACAAAGGATATAAGCAGGTATGACCAGAATGTAATCCCTACTTAGCATCTAAAACAATTAGCAGGCTTTTGGACATAGCGTGCAAGTTTTTGTTTTGAAGTCATGACATTGTTGAAGTTTTGTCTCTTTATTCCTCAAAGATAGGGGCAAGGTCTACTTAAACCCCACCCTCCCCAAACCCCACTTGTGGGAATATACAGGCTATGTTGTTGACTTCATCAAAGTTCTGATTTGAAATGAAGTTGTGCTCAGATAACACTTTTTACAAAAATTCTTAAATAAAAAAAACACTTTTTCCAAAAATATTCGGAATGAAGTTAACGCTTGGAGTAATTTTACAAAACAGTGCAATATATAACTGATACCCCACATTTTCTAGTAAGTATCAAAAGTTCCTAAACTTTATCACACTTTGTATCCAAACAACAAAAAACTTTGATAATTTAAACATCGGCGCTTTTATTAGGCCTTAAAATATATTCGTTATTCATATTACAATCCTTTCACTCTACCCCCGCTCCTCTAGAAAGAGAAAAAAAAAAAGCAAAGAAGAAGAAAGTGTTAGGTAGTATTAAATGTTGGGTTGAATTATAAATTGCAAAACGTACAAGGAGAAATCTTCCTTAAAAAAAAAAAAGAAAAAAAAAACCAATGGGTAGAATGACTAAAATTTTGTCAGATGACTATTTCAACTTCAAACCTCTCTATTTGAAGTTCAAGTTTAAATAATGAACAATTGACAAAACAAATATTGATTTGCAAGTAATATTTCTTCATTTGCAAATAACATGTATGTCCAAATAGCACTGTAAGAGCTTACATCTGATAATAAATACAGAGGAAATAAACATTCTAATAGTTGCCCTGTCAAATTGTTTATAACAACTTAAACCAAACTATTGCATTGTACTCATAGAGAAAGGCTCTCTGTCCAAAGGAACACCATGAATTTAAGGTTCTCCAAAGTAATTTCATTGTACACATTCAATAGCTTCAAAAATGGACTTGTATATAGGCACTTTTCTTCTTTCAATAGAAATAAAATGCAAAAGCTGATGGAAAATCATAAAGCAAGTATTGACCACCTTTTTTTAACTGTTACCACTCACCCAAAAAAAGCATTAAGAAAGTGATACTATTTAAATGGGAGATAGGATTTCAGACAATGGTTTTGGTTAAAATTAATATCAGGTATTCAGTAAAGAAGTTTCTTTTTCTTAGATATTGAGTTAAAAGTAGGGAAAGCTATCTCCAAGGAATCTACAATCATACACCAGAGAAAGTTTAAGTTTCCCATTTATACCATATAACTGACATAAAAATTTCTTGAAATTGGCCCATAACCTCATACCACATAGATGACTGGATATAGCTATCTACCAAGAAATAGTGATCCTAAAGCGATTGATTGGGTTCAAATTGGAAGCAGGGATTAGCAAGAAGTTTTACTAGATATTCATGGAGCACTGGAAGACCTTTTTCCCCTGATATATTTGTCCTCTCATCTTCACTAATGACACAATAGAAAAATCTTGGAGCTCCCAGGGTTGGAACTCATCTTTCAAACGCTTCTCAATGACTGGAGAGTTACTAGAGTCACTGAATTAATTTCCTCAGAATGCTAAAAGGCTTTACAGGACTAAATGAGGAGGAGGACTCTCTTACATGAAAAGGAAGCAACAATGTGATCCTAACCTCATACCACATAGATGATTGGATATAGCTATCTACCAAGAAATAGTGATCCTAAAGCGATTGATTGGGTTCAAATTGGAAGCAGGGATTAGCAAGAAGTTTTACTAGATATTCATGGAGCACTGGAAGACCTTTTTCCCCTGATATATTTGTCCTCTCATCTTCACTAATGACACAATAGAAAAATCTTGGAGCTCCCAGGGTTGGAACTCATCTTTCAAACGCTTCTCAATGACTGGAGAGTTACTAGAGTCACTGAATTAATTTCCTCAGAATGCTAAAAGGCTTTACAGGACTAAATGAGGAGGAGGACTCTCTTACATGAAAAGGAAGCAACAATGTCACAGTTAAAGCAGCATACAACTATCTATCATCTACAGGACAGGACAGCACCTCCGCCTTGGAAGCACTAACAGCTATGGAAAATCAAAGCACCATTCACTGTTTTCTGTTTTCCATGGTTAGTTTGTAATAAAAGCTTGCTTCAAACAGGAATTCTTCAGAGACGAAGCTTTCAGCTCAGTCCTAGATGCTTTCTTTGCCAGCAAGAAGCAGAAACCAATGGCAATTTATTTCCACACGGTGTTATTACTACACAAGACAACTCTGGCAACTCTTTGTCGCATTAGCTGAAACTACTTGGGTGATGCCTAAGGACACTTTTGGCCTGATGGCTGATATACAGCTGGAATGGTATAAGGGGAAGAACATGTCACAAGAAATGGTGGAAGATAGTTCCAGCTTGCATATGGTGGACAATTTGGAAGGAGAAGAATGCAAGATGTTTTTGAAGGCAAGAGCAGCCCAACCCTGAAAATCAAGACTACCTGCATTTCTCTTTTTTTTTTTAGTGTAAAAAACAACTTGTAGATGATGCAGAATCATTGTTAGACCTTTTTGCGTCCTTGTACGAATTACAGGGTTCGTACTTGTAAATATTTTATACCATCGCTGTTTTGGGTGTTGATGAATATAACATGTTACTACACTAGAAGGAAAAAAAAAAAAGAAGTTTCATTAGGATTGAGGAGTTAAAATGAGGAAAGATTATCCTCTGAAGAATGTAACAGTCCTATATCAGAAGTAAAAAGTTTTCTTTTACACCATCAAACTCATAAGAAATTTCTTGAAATTAGCCCATACTCTCACACCAAATAGATTAGAGGATAACTGCTCCATCACAACTAGGGACTATCAAGAAATAGTGATCACAAATGATTGAATTGTTCTTTGGTCAAGTACATCATCCCTATTCCTTAAATAGGTACTCTCTCTATCCCAACTTATGCAGCACCGTTTGACAAGGTACAAAGTTTAAGGAAAAAAAAAAGGAAGACTTTTGAAATGTATGGTCTAAAACAAATCTTGGATATTTGTATGGGGAATTTTAAAGTTAAGTTGTTTCAAATTATAGAAAGGTGACATTCTTTTGAGGATGGACTAAAAAAGAAAATGTCACATAAATTGGGGGGAAGAAAATAATGTCATTAGAAAGAAAGCACCACAAAGCATGCAACAACCCTTGAAATACTAAATGCATTGTACAGCTGCCAAAGACATTGCATCATACCTTGCCATTTTAATTTATTTAGCTTTGTGAGAAGTAAGAAATAAATTTGAAGAGATAAATGATGTAATCACACAAAACAGCTCCATGGAGGAATTGAAGATCCATCCACAGACTCCTATCATATTGCGAATTGTAAATAAAAACTAGTTATTGGTCCAACCATACCTTGCCCTTTTTTAATAATCAAAAACTAATGCTTGAAAAACAAAGTCAGTCTGAGTGAAAAAACAGTATATTGACAAACCATCAAATTTTTGATATTGCAAGAGATGAGTTGGTAGTTACCTAATCCAAGATGAGGTAAACACACTAACTGGTCAAGACTGAGGAGAAGCAAGCATACACTTTTATGTTCCTTAGTAGTTAGTACCTTCTTACCATTATTAAACAGGGTGGGGCTATCCCACTCAATTTTCATTTAGTTGTATTTCTTTTTATTCCTTCCCAATTCTCCTATCATTTTGTGAAGCACTAGAAGCCGGACACAGCTTTCTATTTTCTCAAACTGATAAGATCTCCCTTCAGTATATCAATCAATAGATATGATGAAGCAACCTCTAGTGAAATAGCTGGAATGAATCAATTAACTGAGCTGGACAATGATTTATTTTATTGTTTTGTACTTTTTGGAGCAAATAAAAGGGGTATAATTTTGGATGAGATTAATTTAGTAAGCTGCAAACCACAAAACTCAAAAAACTAACGTTCTTATCTCCAAGTGAAAGATTAAACCTAAGCAATGAAAGACCAACTAATTTCTCTAACAACACGTTTCTACCTATCAAAGCTGACAGAAAGAGCGTTTCCAATTATGATGCCAAATAGCATCACATTCATGCTAAAAGCATTTACTAACTAGAGAGAGTAATTAAAACTGCAGAATCTGTCTCCATTTTAATAATAAACAGGAGAATATGTCTATATATATTAATCATTTTTTTAATCAGGATAGATACATTAATCATTATTTTGATAAAGACAAACATATTAATCATATACAAAGGAAAACCTGAGAGAGCTGGGAAGCTGTTCTGTCTCCTTTAAAATCCCCTTTCAATATGTTTGCCCAGTTTCCTTCGCCGCACTTTTGGACTGCAGCAATAAGTTCCATGTCTTCTGCTTCTGACCATGGTTTACGCTTTCGTCGAGGAGGCAAATTGGTACAACCTGGTCCATGGGTATCCACTCCCTCAGCAGCCAGCACAGTTGACTGTGGCTGTTTTTGCACTGCAACTGAGACTGTAATATTTGTCCCATGCATAGAAGTACCCTGGAATGAATTATCCGTACCACTTCTAGATGTTTGGCCATTTGGTATATTTATAGTCAACGGAGCCTCAATGGTTGAACCATTTAATATATTGGCATCATTTAGAACCCCAGAAGCAATTAGCATCTGTCCAAACCCAAAATTCCCACAAACCACGCAATTGGTTATATGCAACATAAACTAAGTGTAAAAGAAAGAAGCAAGCAGTTCAGCCAAACAGTTATTCACAAATTACCCTGTTTGCTTTAGGAAATTTACCACTCTGGGTAGATTGTTTGACTTACCTTCACACTTGCTGCAGCCTCTGCTAAAGTTTCACTACTTATGGAAGGGAAAGCTTCCAATTCATATTCTAAATCACTGTCATCATCCTGTCATCAAAAAGTACAAGAGCAACAAATGATATCATGAAATTCAAAATCACCGACATATTGGTTCAAGATATAAGGTACATCTTTCATCTCACGGCAAATAACAGACATCGACCACCATATATCAGCAGTCAAATACATGCCCTTACAATTATGTCCACATAATAATTCAACGAAGATCACATATTTATAGACCAAAACGCAACTACACATCAATGGACTGAAAAAACCAACAACATATGATAAACATCTACTCCACTTTAACACGCATAACATTTCCCAAATTTACCAAAATTAACTTAGATTACGCATAACAATAAGCAATTCACACAACCCAGCATTATGTGGGTACTTGGAGGGAAAGGGACATTCCTCTAAAGCTTAGTGCTTTTTATTTTTGCTAAGTTTTCTAATCATTGACAAAGTATGCACTTCTTATATACCGATCTTACCATACTATCTCAATGCAATATCACTTCCATTCAAAAAGAGTATTTTTATGCAACACTACAACAGCCAGGCTAGTTCATCTCAAACAACCTGTTCAGCTTGAACTACTTACATCCATTCCTCTCTATTTGGACCTTATAATTCCAAGACATATTAGCTCATGTTTAACCATCGATTTTGGGCGTCGGTTTTGAAAATTTAATTTCAAATATCTGTTTGGCCATCAAATCTAACCCAGATTATCAAATCAGAAATCTTCAAATATTTTTCAAAATGCATGTCTAAACAAAACTTCAAAACTCAAATTTTAACATTTCAAGTTCAAATCTACAGCCAACCGGAAGCTTAGAAAGACTTAACTATTTTTGTCAATTGACTTACCAAAGGTTGAGCTTCATCATCTAATTTATCAACCAAGTCATGTCGATAAGCCAAATGCCTCCATAACATTTGATATTCTCTTGCATTAGTAATCCCAGTAGTAGACTTTTTCACCATTGCATTCCAATCAATTTTCTCCTCTGCTACTTGTTCCACCTCTTGCAACATTGCCAGCACTGCTGATACCGAATACCTTCAATAATAAACAAATAGGATCCATTTTTCAATAATCCGAGTATAAAAAAACCAAAAATTAAACAAAAATCTACCTTTGTAAGATAATGAACATATCTTCTTCACTAATATAGCACTTCTGTTTCTTCATTTTCAACATTCTGGATCTGATTTTCTTCCTCTATTTCTGCCTAAAATTACATACTGCGAGCTGAAACTTTTCACTGGTAGAGTGATTGAAGGGAGAGAAAAGGGTTTTTAGAGAGAGAATAGGCGAAAACCTACTGGAGATTCTGAGAACGACGAACAAAACGACG
>JAPFFP010000012.1:17552997-17575345 GCA_026153255.1 Solanum medicagineum
GTGAGATCAAGTTCCGCCATATCATGTCTGATCACCTCCCCCCAATACTTCTTCGGTCTACCTCTACCCCTCCGTGTTGCTCCTAAAACCAACCTCTCGCACCTCCTAACGGAAGCATCGGTACTCCTTCTCCGCACATGTCCAAACCATCGCAGTCTCGCTTCCCTCATCTTATCAGCCACCGGAGCCACCTCTAGCTTTTCCCGAATGGTCTCATTCCTAACCTTGTCACTCTGGTGTGACCACACATCCATCTTATCAGCCACCGGAGCCCACTCATCTATACAAACAAGAACCTCATCTATGCACCAAAAAGAAATTAAAGGCATGAGATCACATGTACAGAATAACTCTCGACCCTCCCAAAAGCCATCTTATTCCTCTCCCTCCACATAATCTACATAAGAGCTATTGGATTTTCTCTTCCTTCTTTCCTTGTGTCCAGGCCAACTTATGTACACCTCAACTGATTCCATAGGGTACTTGCTGCTTTCCACTTACATAGGTACCACGTAACTCTGTCCACCAAGGTTTGAACAAAATGGAAAGAAACCACTACTGTTTTTTTCCCTTCTATAAGATTTGAACATAAGACCTCATGCTTCTCAACTCACTTCACTAACGATTAGGTATACCCTTGGGTGTGAGTTTTCTATCCTTTCTTTTGAAGTTCTAGCTTTGCAAGTTCTCTTATTTTAGGTTTCTTTTTTACAATTTAGCTTCTCTATTTCTCTTATTACAAACACTAAAGTAATCAAAGTATCAAACATGAAATTAAATTCTGCAAATTAATTCATTCTATGGTTGATTAATTAAAAATCAAAGTATTTGTGATTGAAGATATCTTATGCTCTAGACAAGAATATAGTAGTCACTACATTCACTATAGTAATCCGCATAGCTGCTCTAGCAGAAATCATTACACTCTTAATTCTCCCTTGCATAGCAATTACGCTCCCTAGACCACTACCATGTTATTGTCAATGATGAGTAATATAAGCAGTCCGATTCACTCCATTGTATGCTGGATGCTAACTGGAAAGTGTATTTGCATTTTGATTATCATAGCTACTACAAAAAAAAAAAAACAAAAAAAACTAAGTATAATCCCACAGGTGGTGTCTGGGGGAGGGTGGATGTACAAAAACCTTACTCTTGCCTTGAGAAGGTGGAGAGTTTGTTCCCAATAGACCCTCCACTCAAGTAAAACATGATTATCATAAGTACTAAATCTATATAAGTTTGTATTTTTACTTCCATCAATTGTCTACTTCACTTCTCATTTTTTCACTTGAACACCTGTGGACCCAAACTAGTTCGACATTATCATTAGCTTAATACATTAATATGCCCTTTAACTTGGCTTCAATTAGCATTTGTGCCCTCCAACTTTAGGTGAGCACAAGTACGCACTTTAACTTAAAATTAAACAAAATAGACATATGCACCCGACATGGCACGTTTATGCATTATGCCTTACCATTATGACATTATTCTGATCCCAAACAACTATCGATCAACTATACTTCAAATGAAATCAGCTAACATAGGCTATGTATCTTGTCTTCTAAGGCAATAACAACAACAACATACCCACTGGAATCCCACAAGTGGGGTGGTAAAATGTACGCAGACCTTACCTCCTCATAGAAATAGAGAGGCTGTTTCCCGGAAACCTCGTCTCAGGCAATATCTCTAATTAGTATAAAAAGAAAGAGACAGCTTGGTGCACAAAGCATCCCACATCAGCAAGGCCCGGAAGGACTGCACTGAAAGGGGTATGATGTAGACATACTATCCTAATGAAGCATTAGTATCTGTTTCCACGGCTTGAACCCCCCGACCTATAAGTCACACTGAGACACTAGTCTAATCAGACAAAGGATACTTCACCAAACAACAGGACTTACCCATAACAACATAATGTGCAGAAGTTTGTAAATTTAAAGTAAAAAAGAGAACTTTATGAAAGAATAAGCAATTACCTGGAGGGGTATAACACTGTTGGGAAATTTGAGGACTGACATTGTTGTTACTCCTTTTATTTGCAGAAAAAGCTGACATGGGATCAGTGTAATAGTCAAATCTTGGTCTTGGCATACCATAAGATTCAACTTTCCCAGAAGGAGAATCAGTTAAGGGATTTGCAAGACCTCCATAACCAACAGATGATGAACCCAAACCTTCATCATAATCTCCACTTTGTGAAGCTTCCATTCTCAAAGCTTTAAGCCTTTCCTTTCTCTTCTCTGATTCCTCCATTATCAATATCTTTGTTCTGAACCAGAAACAATTTTTTTCACAAAAATAATTAAATGGGGTTGTAATATATATAGAAAAGATGTAATTTTTATGGTGGATTTTGGGTTTTGGAGATTAATTATAAGCTATGACTTTGTAGGTCAAATTGGAATGGAGAAGAAAAGAGAGTTCCAATTCTTGAATCCCTAGCGCTATATGTTTACAAAAAAAAAATATTTCGGTTAATACCATTTTTATCCCTAAAAGGTTAAGGCGATAATGCTGAGTTGCTCAAAACGCTTGAGGGTAGTTTTGGAATTAAAGAAAGAATGCACTCTCCTTAGGTCCTTTATGGGATAAATTAGGTTGAGATTAGTAATGATTGGATAAGTTATGTTAATGTTATTTCTTATTGAGTATTTGGTGTGTTGGATAAATTTTAAGAATGTTATGCTTATTTATAAAAATATCTTTCACTTTATTAGTTTTTAATTTTTTTTTTTGCTAATTTTAGTTATTCAATATTTGTTTTTAAAATAAATCTCTTATTTTATTTAACTTAAATATTTTTAGGTGTGCATTTCCATAATAATATCATATGCATTTAAAATAATTTTTTTAAAAAAAATTAATTTACAATAGCACTTGCATTTTTAAGTTTGTTAAAGTAAAAAAGTATTTATGAAAACTCAAAATATAAAAAACATAATAATTAGCCAATAAAAATTATACTATATAGTGTAATTTTTTAATAAAAAAATATGAAGAAGTATTATAAAAATAAGGAGTGAAGGTTTTTGAATATTATTATATATTGTATTAAAAATAACGTAAATATATATACAAAATAAAGTATAAAAAGTGATAAAGGGAAGGGTACATTTGTCATTTTACAAATTTATCCCATGACAATTTGTCATGGGATTATTATGTCATCCCTTAGAAGGGATAACATATCCTAGGACTATTTATTAGTCCCGGGATAACTTGTCCATTCTAAGTCAACCAAACGGACATTTAAAGGGGGATAAAATTTTATCCCGAAATTATTTTCATTTATCCCTTACACCAAACGACCCCTTATAGCTCAGTTGGTTATATTTTTGATAAGTCAAAATTAATTAATTTGTTTTTTAAAATGCTTATTTTAGAAAATAGTTTCTACAATGAGTTTCTAATATTACATTCATATTTTGTGTTAAAGATATACTCTAACTTTAATATGGGAGAGGTTGAGAGTCGAGACTCATTCGATTGGTAAACTCTACTTTCACTCGTGAAGTTTTCTCAATTATATCATTGCGATTACTATTTATTCCTGAAATATAAAAGTAGAAGAAGCTAACTGTCGACAAGTATCATATAATTTGAGAGTTAAGATTGAATTTTAAAGCGGGTCATAATGAAATAGAATGCGTGTTCTATCCCAAAAAGGAGAGGAACTTGATGTATGAGAAATTTAGGTAAAAACTAAAAAATATAAATCTAATAAATATTTCATAGACGTACTTCATATGTAGGTTAGATGTCCACTATACATAATATATGTTTTTAGAATATTTGCAGCTTTAATTATATTATAGTTGATTATTCATATAACCATTTTAGCTATATTTCATAGGTTAAGAATTTTTTTCTTTTTAAAAAAAATTGTGTGTCGAATGAAAATGCATGTTTTCAGAATATTATAACTGTCTAAACTTATTAGGTATAAACTACTCTTAGACAATATTACGTATTTTTATAAAAATGATGATACATAGGTTAAAAAAAAGGTATTTATATTGAATGTATGATTTTTTATTTTTCTTTTTGAAAATTCTCTAAAATAATGCCTCAACTATAAATGTAATGTGTAGGGGTCGCAAAATCTATCTAATCCCATATGACTCATACAATTTGCTAAATTTTGATGGATTTGGGCTAGAGTGATTATGATAATAGGTTGATTTGAGATAATCGAAGATGTTCCATCGTAACTTAATAAGGGATAATATGTTGTAGATGGTCATTTGGTCAAAATAATTATCAAAAAGTGAGCATTTGTTGTATGAGTGTGTATAGTTAATGTATATTTCATATATAGCTAAGTTATATTCAAGTTTTAAATGTATTATAATGTATATTTAGTGTATAACTCATGTGTAGGTAATCTAAATTGTATAGTCAGTATATACTTTGTATGACTTATGATAAATTATATTGTATAATTACTATATATTTTCTAGACTTTTTGCTATTTTTTTTTAATATAAATAAAATATGATAATATTTATTATAAATTAATTATTTTTTTTTATGTATATTTGAAATTATCCCCTAGTAGTCCAACTATGTCCAACCTTTTGACCCATGAAAATGCTTAATCTTTGCTTGAAGGTTCAACTCTATCTATACTAGTAAGATTTTTGCATACAAATGATTTTTTTATTTATTTACTTACTATCTTATATTACTGTAAATATTAAATGAAAGCAAGGATCTCAATTTATTTAGTCCATTTAAATTCAGTCCAAACAATCCAGTTTGGCACCCTTACAGCTTGTTTGGACGGTGATTTTTCACGATATGAAATGGTATAATTTATAAGAGAATCATATTTGTTTTGATTGTTTCTTTAATTTCATAGCATGATATGATTTGATTGGTTTCATGTTTGTAACCACGAAAATTTTCACTTTTTGAAACCACTAATTTGGTGGTATCCCAGTGTTTACCTTTTTTTTTTTTTTTAATTATACTATTACTTAAATTTAAATAGTTTTAATTTACTCTTGTTTTTTAATTTTAACTTTACCTTAATGTATTTATTGTTTTCACTATCATATTACTCATTCTCCTTAGCATCAACTATTTTGAAGCTTCTCTTCCGCCTTCAAACTTCTCTCCCACGTTTCAGTTTTTTAAAGATTCTTCAGATATGTAGTACGTTTTCTATTTTTCTTATTTCACATAAATTGATTACTTCGGCCTTGAGTTATATAAGTTTATATAATTAGATATTGTTTTTCAATTATTATTTTTATTAAAAGAAGTTTGTTAAAAAATATCAATAATTTTTAGATTTATAATATTAACGATATTTTTATAAATTTATTAGTTACGATATAATACCCTATAGTACCATACCATACAGTACCATATAGTCAAATTAGACAGTAAAATCATCATAAATAATAACAAATCATATAATCTATCCAAATATTGTATTATATTGTATAGTAGAATACTATATACCATACTATACAGTATCCTACATTTTGAAACCATGAAAAATTATCATTCAAACACGGGTGGAGCCAACTATTCATTAGGCATTTCAATCAAACCCCTTTGATGAAAAATTATTCTAGTTATACATGATTAGAATATTTTTGTACACATATATAGTAAATGTTCAACCTCCTTTGACAAATTCATATATCTCCTACAAATTTTAAATCCCCTAAATTAAAATTTTAGCTCCACTACTGCATCCAAACACAGACTTAGTAATATGCATGAGCAATTGGATGGACATATTACATTATATGAAATGGGAATAAGCACAGATTTGTCAACGTGTGTGCTTTCCCGAAAATAAATAAAACTTCAAGGGCATATAGTATATGAAATTGGCTTGGTCTAGTGGTTTTAGCCTAATAATTCAAGCAACATGTTGCGAGTAACAACATAATTGGGACTCACTTGATTATTCCATTTTTTTCGACTCTCAAACTTTTGTACACATAATTATAAACTAGAACAAATCAAATAACATATATTATTTTACTAATAGTTTTGCATAGCAACATAATTGAGAATCGCTTGACTATTTCATTTTTTTCGACTCTCAAACTTTTGTATACATAATCAAAAACTAGAACAAAATAAATATCATATATTATTTAAAACTAATATACGATACATTATAGGTCGTGATAATTAAATATAAAAATAATTAAACATATTTATTGAACCCGGACAACGCCCCAAACGACATGTACTAGTATAAGTACAAGAAAAGAACTTGACTTCGAGTTTCGAGCCGACTGGACTTTCAGTTTATAAGGGAAAAAACCTAATACCTCGTTAATGGGACAAATGGGAAGAGAGTTTAAAAAATATTTTTTTTGGGTAAAAGAATTTAAAAAATATTACTCTAATGTCAAGTCAATTTGATCAATTGACTTTGAAATTTCTCTACTTCATATTATTGCTTAATTCATTTGCCATATTTTTAGGGACGACTTTGACTCAATTTCATATAAGTTGGCAATCACATGATAATAATAACTACAAATTACACTCTTTTATTTTCAACTAATTAGCTTAAATTAATTACTATTAGATATGAAGTTATTTTTACATTCAAATTAATTGAACCTCAAAATAGATATTAGTCATTGGATGGAAAATCAAAGAATACACACACGCACTCAAATATTGTAGTAAAAAACTAATCGTCTTATTTAAAAAAAATTATAAATCATATATTTTAAGAAATGCTTTTCGTAAGGCATGTGATAGATAACATTTGAAAATCAAAGACTTTTATAGGTCAATACAGCAAGCTTAAAGTCTTTAGTAGTTCGTATTTGACGCATATATCTTTAATAATTTATATTATATAAAAAAATAAATAAGTAAAAAAACCGTTGATTATATCAAATTTACACTTACCCATAGATATTATTTAGATTACACTATAAAAATTATATATGTTTATGATATATAGAACTTAAACTCAACACTTATTTTTGATACTTCTATAAAACACAATCAATGCGCGTCTTTGATGCTACTAAACCCCCACTTGATATTTATATCAAATTAGCTAATTTAAATTAGTTGTTAAAAATTTAATTAACTCCATATATGACTTAATTAGTATTATTAATAAAAATGTGTAAAAAAGATAAATATTATATATTTATTAATTTGAATTAAAAATCAATTACGAATAAAATTTTACATCATTCTGCTCTTTAATAGAATTAAAATGTGAAGTATCATTTGAAAAAAGTCATTAGTCAAAGATTACGGCTAAAATAAAAGATTAATTACTCAAAGGTTTGAAGGTTCACTTTTTTATAAATTTTTTTTTTAAAGTGTTAATTTACTCCTTAATTAATAAAGTATCCCAGCTTGAGTATTAGTACTGAACTAGTTTTTTATTCGTCTAAGCAAGTAAGATTCCTTTTTTTAGTCGAATCACTGTCTAATATCGAATATCTCATAAATTTTTGGGTGTTAATAAAGATCAAGATCATTAACATTCTGTTACCTCTTGGGATATTCACGAAGAGATCAAAATATGTCAAATTTGTTTGGATTATCAAATACTTTGAGATGATCCACAAATTCTTTTATGGAGATAAAGTCCAAACCATCCAAATTCAAGAAACATGCGATTGACGGTCCTCGAACCCCAAAGAAATCTAAAAAAAATGAAATTAATGGATGACAGATTTGTACCCACATTTAATTTATCAATAAGAATATGTTTCTTCATATTTTATTTGTGATTGTAATTTATTTTCTATCACTTTAAAATTTGTGGAAAAAAAATCACTATTGCTATAACCATATTTGATTTATAGTAAATGTCTATTACGTAGATTCTTTTAAAAGTTAGAAATCCTACTTGGAGACGAAGTCAGTTTTTTTCGTATAAATAAAAGAGTTTCATTCATTGTAATAGACATCCAAGATGAATAAGAAGTCTTCTCTCTTCTTCTTCCTACTTTCTTCTTCTTATTTTATACATGTTATCAGCACGAGACTCTAATGCACGTTACCTTATCAGCAGGAGACTCTAATGCACGTTATTAACACGAGACTCTACCGCATCTTAAAGAGTGAATGTTAAGTTTGAAGTCTAAGATATTATTTATTTATTTTCTTTTTATTAACATGGCTAATCTCACGAAACTTGAGTTTATAAGATCAGCCATGTTAATAAAGAGAAAATAAATAAATAAATAATATCTTAGCCTTCAAACTTAACCTTCACTCTTTAAGACGGTAGAGTCTCGTGCTAATAACGTATATAAAGTAGAAAGAAGGAGAAAGTAGGACGAAGAAGAGAGAAGACTTTTTATTCCTCTCAAAGAATATTAAGATAGACATTCGCTCCAATAATTATATATTTAAGTATTAACAGTGTATACACTTAATTAAAACTTTTTCACGTTTTAGACACCAGAGAGGTGTTTAATTAGTGGTTGGATTATTTAACTTTGGAATAAAATTCCATATAATATAATTAAATGTTTAATTGGTTGCTTGAGAAAAAAATTAATTACCGCATTACTTGGTTGAGAACTTTGAGTTTGTTAAGGGTTGTTGCTTTTGATTTAGTCAACGGCTTTTGAATAAAATCTTATTTTTTAGGATTGTTAGATTTTCTATTAACCGCTTAGCTTTATTTTTGGCATAGTTTCTTTCTCTGTTTGTTACGTTTACGGCTATATTAAGTCAAGTTCAACTTCAATAAAATCATCACTTAAAATTCTAATTGTTTGGTGTTTTCTTTTCATCTATCTTCACTATATAACCTTTCAATTGGTATCAGAGTCCTTATTGGGTTCGTAGAAAAGGAAGTTGCTATCTTCGAGTGATCAGAAAAACTGAGAGAGAAATGAGCGAGGACAAGACTCTGACAAAGATCCCTCACTTTGATGATCACTATGACCACTGGAGTGAGCTGATGAAAAATCTGCTTAGGGCCAAAGGTTTATAGAGCTTGGTGGAGATTGATTTTGAAGAAAATTAACCAAGATAAGGGACGAGACTAACTGAAATACAACAGACACAACTCGACGATGCCAGAATCAAGGATTACCAAGTCAAGCATTATCTGTTTCAAGCAATTGATCGGACTGTTTTTGAACAAATCTTGGATCGTCGCACATCCAACATCTTCTGGGATCCAATGAAGTGAAAATTTGAAGGAAATTTGAAGGTGAAGAAATCTCTTCTTAACTCTTTAAGAAGAGAATTTGAGGTTTTAGCAATAAAGAGGGATGAAACCATCATTGACTATTTCGCAAGGTGGTGGTCTCAAATAAGATGAGAAGTAATGGAGAAGATATGCATGATAGGAAAATTATTGAGAAAATTCTGCGAACTATAGCTGACAAGTTCACATATGTTGTAGTATCCATCGAAGAATTAAGGGATACTGAGAATATGTCTATTGATGAATTACAAGAGTTCGTTAGTGATGCATGAACAAAAATTCCACCGACCAAACAATAATGATGAGGATCAACTGCTCAAAGTAGAAGTCCGTTCAGAAACAAGCAACAGAGGAAGAACAACCTATAGGGGAAGGGGACGAGGAAGAGGAAGAACAACTTTCAACAAAGCAACTGTTGAATGTTATAAATGTCATGAGTTAGGACATTTTCAGTACGAATGTCCAAAGTTGTACAAGGAGGCAAATTATGTAGAATTGGATAGAGAACATGAGATATTGCTAATGGCCTATATAGGACTACATGAAGCCAAGAGGAACGATGCGTGGTTCTTGGATTCTGGATGTTCAAATCACATGTGTGGCAATCAAGATTTGTTTTCAAGTTCGGACACAACTTTTTCTCACACTATTAAGCTTGAAAACAATACAAGAATGCAGGTTGCTGGAAAGAGGACTATGAAATTATCATACAGGGAGTTTGTTATTCTATTGGTGATGTATATTGGGTTCCTGAGCTTATAAATAATCTCTTGAGAATTGGGCAACTTCAAGAAAAGGGATTAGTTGTGTTATTTAAAGGTGATCTGTGCAGTATTTATCATCCACAAAGAGGAAAGATGGCAGAATCCATTATTAGTGCAAATCGGATGTTTATTTTGCTTGTTGAGCCCTCATCCACAAATATTGAGGCAAGATGTCTCCAAATCAAGAATACTGATCAGTCAACTCTTTGGCACTACTGTCATGGCCATCTAAATTACAAAGGGTTGCGCACTTCGAAATACAAAAATATGGTGAAAGGTTTGCCACAAATTGTGGCAACAAGTGCCACTTGCGAGACATGCATGAAAGGTAAGCAACATCGGACTCCAATTTGTAAAAAGAGTCAGCGGAGAGCAACAGAAAGATTGGGTCTAGTTAATGCGGATCTTTGTGATCCTATTACTCCAGCATCAAGCCAGCAGAACAGGTACTTATTGTGCTTTATAGATAATTTTTTTAGGAAAGCTTTGACTTATTTCCTTTTTGAAAAAATAGAAACATTTTATCACTTTAAATGTTTCAAAGCTCTTGGTGAAAAGGAAATTGGGATGCCCACTAAATGCTTAAGAACAGATAGAGGAGGAGAATTCAATTCTGCAGAAATTAATGATTTTTGCAAGCAATATGGCGTGAAGAGGCAATTGACCACAACCTATACTCTACAACAAAATGGAGTAGCTGAGCTCAAAAATTGTACAGTAATGAACTTTGTGAGATCTATGTTGATAAAAAAGAATGTGCCTAAGATTTTTTGGCCTGAGGCAGTCAGGTGGACGATTCACGTCTTGAATCTATCACCTACTCTAGCTGTGAAAGATATAACCCCGGAAGAGGCAAGGAGCGGAGAGAAGCCATCAGTTGATTTTTTTCGAGTGTTTAGATGTGTGGGACATGTTCACATTCCAGATGCTAGAAGAACCAAATGTGAAGAAAAAAGTGTGACCTATATTCTATTTAGGGTTAGTGGTGAATCTAGAGGGTACAAAATATTTGATCCAGTTGCCAAAAGAATTATAGTTAGTCGTGATGTAAGTTTTGAAGAAGATCATATGTGGGACTGGAATGCAGTTTCTGAACAAAAACAACTAATTGAATTAGATTGGGGAGACAACATGGAAGAAGAGAAAACAACTCAAGAAGAAGAAGTGACAGAAGCCGACATCTATTCACAAACTGAAAATAATTCATCAGTTGTTGCACCAGACTTGGCAGTAAGGAAAAGCAGAAATCGGCGTCCACCTGTGTGGTTGGCAGATTATACCTCCAGTGAAGGTCTGTTCGAACAAGATGAAACAAACATGGCCTTGTTAATTATATCAGATCCTACAAGCTTTGAGGAGGCTGTCAAGAATCCACAATGGAAACTGGCCATGGATGAAGAAATAAAATCCATTAAAAGAAATCAAATTTGGCGCTTGATGGAACTACCTGCTGATGTAAAGAAAATAAGAGTAAAATGGGTTTATAAAATCAAGCTAAATGAGCTTGGTGAAATTGACAAATACAAAGCAAGATTGGTGGTTAAAGGCTATGCTTAGGAACATGGGATTGATTACACTAAAGTTTTTACACCTGTGGCCAGAATGAATACAGTGAGAATGATCATAACTTTTGCAGCTCAAAGAGGTTGAAGTTGTATCAATTAGATGTCAAATCAGCATTCCTATATGGGGTATTGAAGGAAGATGTTTTTGTAGAACAACCAAAAGGTTATGAGAAAAAGGGAAGTGAGCAGCTAGTGTACAAGTTAGAAAAGGCACTTTATTGGACTAAAACAAGCACCTAGGGCTTGGTTTAGTTGAATAGAGTCCTATTTCATCAAGGAAGGTATCAAAAGTAGTTCCAGTGAGCAAACACTCTTTGTTAAAAGAAAGGGAGATAAAATTCTCATTGTGAGTATTTATGTTGATGATTTTTTGTTTACTGGTGATGATGTAGTACAGTTGTTGGGTGAATTCAAACATTCCATGAAAAAGGAATTTGATATGACAGACTTAGGTCAAATGAGATTCTTTCTTGGAATTTGAGGTGATGCAAAGATCTAATGGTGTTTTTATATGCCAAAGAAAGTATGCGATAGAAGTTTTGAGTCAATTTCAAATAGAAAATTACAATCCAGTTTGTAATCCTATTGTTCCAGGACAAAAGAATGGAAAAGATGAAGATGACATAAAGGTGGATGCAACTCAATACAAACAGATAGTGGAGAGTCTAATGTATCTCATAACCATTCTCCTTGATCTCATGTTTATTGTAAGCCTTATTAGTCGTTTCATGGCGTCTCCAACACACTACATTTCGCAGCAGCAAAAAGGGTAATAAGGTACTTAAAAGGTACAGTGAACTATGGTATGTTTTATAAAAAGGGAGCAACTAGCGAGCTAGTTGGATTCACCGATAGTGACTATGTCGGTGATATGGAAGATAGCAAAAGTACTTCAGGCTATTTGTTTATGATGAGTGGAGGAGCAGTAGCTTGGTCATCCTGAAAGCAACCTATCGTTACCTTGTCAACTACAGAGGCTAAGTTTGTTACAGCCGCTGCATATGCTTGTCAAGCTATTTGGATAAGGAGGTTTCTAAAAGCAATTAGTCATGTGCAGGTAATTGGTACAAAGCTAATGTGCGAAAATGCTTCAACTATTAAGTTGTCCAAGAATTCAGTCTTACATGGTCGTTCTAAGCACATAAGAATAAGATTTCATTTCCTAAGGGATCTTGTTAGTGAAGGAGCTGTTAATTTGCTATTTTGTGGTACTCAAGATCAACTTGCAGACCTGCTGACAAAACCTCTTAAAGTGGAAGCATTTCAGAAACTGCATGAAAAGTTTGGCATGTGCACTGATTCAGATTTGAACTGATTCTTGACAAGAGGAATAAGTTCAAGGGAGGGAATGTTGAAAACTTTGAGTTAGTTAAGGACTGTTGCTTTTGATTTAGTCAGCGACTGTTGAATCAAATCCTATTTTTTAGGATTGTTTTTAGATTTTCTGTTAACCGCTTAGCTTTATTTTTGGCGTAGTATCTTTCTCTGTTTGTTACAGAAGTTTATGGCTATATTAAACCAAGTTCAACTTCAATAAAATCATCACTTAAAATTTCAATTGTTTGATGTTTTCTTTTCATCTGTCTTTGCTATATAACCTTTCATACTTAATGCAATGATTTGTTAGCAGTACTAAATAATACATATTAAGTCATGCAGGAACTTAGATATTAGTATTTCATGTGAGATGGAATGTGAATTAAAAGTTCGTGTAAGATTGTTACTCGTATCGCTTATATTCATCGTTGGATAACGATAAAATGATCCATTTTGTATAACAATCAATTTGGTGTGATCATGTTGTTACGTTAATATTTTTTTCTCATTTTGAGTTTATTTATTATTTAATAATTTTATTTTATTATTTATCCCACCTTTTTATAATAATCTATCATATATCCTACAATTTAATTCTTGTCGGTTTGTCATTCAAATTATGAATATATTATTATTATGTAACGTAGAAGAACAATACAATCTATACAAACATTGTATCATTAAAACAATACAATACAATATAATACAATACCATACAATACATTATGAAACAATATGTAACAATCATAAAAATTTATTAAAGATAAATGTATGCTTTAATTTAAGATAAATAATTCATGTATTAATAATATCTTTATCATTAATTAACGTAGTAATTTTCTAGTATGTGAATCAAATGCCTCAAATCATTATCTTCACCCAACCACACTCTATAGCCCTATAAGTTGTCATCAAGCAAGAAAATAGAGAAAATTAGTAATAATAATTAACATTCAATTCTTTCGAAAAGATTAATTTAGAACTTTGTATTACAATTTTTAAAAATTTTATATCCCTATAGCAATTTTTTTTGCTCATCTTTTGTTAGTTTGCATTTTTCGTTTGTCATTCGTGGTTGAATACTTATTTTAGAATTTGATTTATGTTGAAAAGTCTTTTTAAGTCTTAAAAGATGATCCCTTCAAGTAATTGAGATTATCAAATAATTGAATTGTCACGAATATAATTAAGTTGTATATTAGCAACATAAGATAATAATAATGAACAATGGATTAATGGAAATTGTTATTTCCATCAATCTCTGATGGAGCCAAAGATTAACTATTTTTGGGCCTTGAAGTATGATGGAATAAAGCAAAATGACTCTTTAAACTATCTACATTTTTTTCATTTGTGAAGTAGTAGTTAGTCAATGCAACTTTCGACGCTCCTCATGGGTCATCTGGAAACAGCCGATTTATGTTTTTAAACATAGGAGTTAGGCTGCGTACATCCGACTCCCCCTCACCCCGCAATGAGCGGGAGCCTTTTGAGGCACTGGGGTATGTTGTTATTGTTGTTGGATTAATGGAGCTTGTCATTACAGATTATTTTATTAATGATTTCGAATCAATGTTTGAATATGTGATTTGAGATCATTATTTTTATATTTTGGAAATATAAAATTTAGTTTATATTTTAGGTAAAAAAAGTGAGACATCATCATTTTAAATTTTGCTAAAAAGAACTCATCTCTCAACGTGAAAAGATTGTTCGTACCATGTGAAAGAAGTATATTAAAGAATAATTAGTAACTACTATATTAGTAGCGAATCTTTATACAATTATGTATATTTGAAAGTTTGTAGATATGCGATTTATCAAAAGTATCTTGTTTATGAATCATGATTTGCTTATAAAGTAAAATTATATAAAAATTAATTTATTGGTTTTTTTAAAAATAATTTTCATAACAATTGTGTGATTTTGAGGTTTATGAAAAAATAAAAATAAATACAACTTGGCGACTTATTTAGCAGATCCATTTGCCATGGTAACATGTGGATTTAAATTCCAAGTCAAATCTATTTGTCCTCCGAGAAATTAGTTGACTCGACTTTAAATTAGACCTAATATAGTTTTTAAGTTTTTTCTTTTTATGAAAAACTACTACTAAGACATTATACTTAATATAAATTGAGAACAATATTTTTGAAACAACTATAAATAATCTAGGATTTTATAGACCAAACTCACTCACTCTTTTCTCTTTTGAGTTCTTTGGCTTTTTCCATTTCTCTCTTTGAGTTCTTTGGCTTTTTCCATTTTCCAAATCTTTGATTCCTTTTTTTTTTCATTTTGGAATAGTGAAGACATGGAGAATATGGGAAACCAAACAAATATTACTATCAAAGGGATTCTTGGCTTGTTGATGGACAACATTGATGGAGGTAAAGTTGAAAATTGTTTTTGAGTGTGAAAATTACTGACACAAATTTTTGTGTGTGAGAGTTGTCTCGCTGTTAAAAAGAAATTACTAATGAGTGTTTTTTTCATCATTATTGATTTACGGCAGAAAAACCCTCTATTTCTAATAGTGTCTTTGAAGCAAAACAAATAAAATAATCTATTTTCAGATTATCAAATCAATTTTTAAGTTGTATAGACTATGAGTATATATAAGACCATCTTTTAACATTATTATCGAAAAGATATACCTACAAATAAGTTTTCTTAAAATATGAGAATTCTAATGTTGAAACTAAGACATGTTATTTTCTAGAACAAATATATATATATATATACATGAGCTAATGGTGTAAATAATCTTTACACTTATACAACTTAAAACTCTTATTAGATTGTCTTGATTTTCTCTATTTTTCCAAACAGAGGTTGTTATATATTGTCAGTCTTATATGTGTTACTTTTATTTGCATTTATATATTTTTTCACTTTATAATTAGTATCTTCGATTTTTGGAGCCTGATATTTTTGAAACGAGGGTCTTCCAGAAACAACCTCTTTATCTCTATGAGGTAGTGGTACAGTCTGCGTATATTTTACCTTCCCTTCCAGACTCCACTTGTGGAATTTTCACTGAATATGTTGTTGTTATTATTGATATATACTATAGGTTGACTTACCTTTAGCTTAGCAATGTACATTTATTCTCTTAGATTTTATATTCATTTCAGTAAAAATTCTAACTCGACCTCTGATATTTTCCGACAGGTGAAAATAAGAGGGAAGTTATCTCACTAGGAATAGGAGATCCAACAGCTCACTCTTGTTTTCACACAACTGATGCTGCTAAAGAAGCAGTTGTTGAGAGCCTTCTTCTTGACAAGTTCAATGGCTACGCTCCCACTGCTGGTCTTCCCATTGCTAGAAAGTAATTTTGTATCTATTATTTCTATAATTTATCACGTTATATCAGGTTATTTGTCTTATTTTATATAAGTTACTAGCTATAATATCATTGGTTATGAAAGCAATTGTTACATGTATTATCTTTTAAGTAACCTAGCTAACTTTCAAAGGCATATATAAAAGTTAAGCTCTCATTATATAACATGATTTTCCTATATATGAATATAATCCAATATAATTTAATGTGGTTTACTTGTTTTTCTAGTAATTTAACTCCAAAAATAATTTAGGGATCGTTACTAATATGTACATCTTGGCCAAACTTATATATCGACATTGGCTAATCTTGGAAACAATCTCTTGCAAAAATGTAAAGTAAAGCTGCGTACAATAGACCCTTAGTTTGAGGTTAGGCCCTTCCTCGAACTCTGCGCATACTAAAAGCTTTAGCGCACCGATCTTGCCTTTTTTTTTCTAGTCGAGCTATACAAAATCTACCCATTGATTATGTATATTTATACTTAAATATTCACAACTTATCATACATTTGCTAAACATATATACATGAAAATTACTAATTTAAGTTATATACACTGATAGTATATATTGTACTGGTGAATGAACAGGGCGATTGCGAGCTACTTATCAAGAGATCTTCCATATGATTTATCACCAGAAGATGTATATGTTACTGCTGGTTGTACACAAGCAATAGAGACAACATTATCTTTTCTAGCAAAACCAAATTGTAATATTTTGCTACCAAGGCCTGGATTTCCAACTTATACACTTTGTGCTGCTTTTAGAAATATTGAAGTTAGGTACTATGATCTTGTACCTGAAAATAATTGGCAAGTTGATTTGAAGGCAATTGAAGATTTGGCTGACCAAAATACTATTGCAATTGTTGTGATAAATCCCGGGAATCCTTGTGGAAATGTCTACTCCTATGACCATTTGGAGAAGGTACGGCGTGCGCTTTTTTATTGAAATTACTTTTTTTTTTCTCATCCAAAATTATAGAGCTACGATACGATTAAATTATTTTTTCCTTCTGATCTAGAATTATAGAGCTACGATACAATTAAATTTGAACGAATAAAATGTTGATAATTATAGACTCGTGTACACTTCTTTTACATGGGGGCATGATGAGTATCGATCACCAGACTGTTTCGGATGGACCCTTAAAATTTCGGGGCAAACAAAGCCACGCGTGTTGATAAAATTGTTTGATAGTATTAATTATTTTAAAAGATTATATAACCAAATAAGTTTTGTCTCTTCCTAAAATGAGTGCATATTTAGTATTCTCTCCGTCCTATTTAATAAGTTATCAGGTATAATAAAAATAGTTGTTATTTTGGATAATTACGAGAAAATTAATTATCTTTTTTCAACTTTACTCTTAGCACTAATTATTCTAGAATTAAAAGGCACATATTACATATATAGATAAAAATTTATTCATTCATAAGGGATATATTAGTACGTCAAATAACATACACTTCTAATTAATTTTTTCTTAAAGATTCTGCCAAACTTTATCATGATAACTAAAATATAGGGATAGAGGGAGTTTATTTATAGTGAAGGATAAAACTGAAAAAAAAAAATTATACTAATCAACTATTATTAATATGTATTTGACAATTCTTGCTTTTTGAGATGAAATTTTTTCACTATTTGCTTATCGCGGAAATTTAAAAGCTTATTATATCCACTTAATTAGAGTTGTTTGTGTCTAATCAATCACATAGTAATCTCACAAATAAAGAAGAAGAAAAAGTTTACTTAGAAAAACCATTTTGCACGTGTTTCAAACCTTCAATATTCTTTATCCATCTTTATATACACATGTCAACAATCTTTACCTTATCAATCTATTTCAACATGTTATAATAGTTTACCTGTCATATTTTATATTTTAACTAACTTTACCACTAATTACATTTTATATTCACTAATCAATTTGATTTATTTTTAATGATGATCAGATAGCAGAAACAGCAAAGAAAGTGAATACATTAATCATAGCAGATGAAGTTTATGGACACCTTGCATTTGGAGAAAATCCTTTTATATCAATGGGATTATTTAGTTCAATAACACCAATATTAACTCTTGGTTCCTTGTCTAAAAGATGGTTAGTTCCTGGTTGGAGACTTGGTTGGTTTGTCATTAATGATCCTAATTCCTCATTCAAATCTCCTAAGGTAATTTACGTATCTTTGTATTCGTGATACATTTAAAATTTGGAGAGTTAGATGTGTCTTTTCTTTGATCACGATCATTTTATGTTTTAAAAATTTTTAACTTAATAATTATTGTGACTTATAATAGTATTCCCTCCGTCCTATATGAGTGGTCATGTTTAGCTTCGCGAGAGTCAAACTATGTAAATTTTGACTAGCATTTTAAAGTGAATTTTTTGATCTAATTAATATGAGAAAAGTTGGAACTTATGGTACTTATGATAGTTTTTGAATATAAAATATTAAGTTGATTTGATCTAATTAGCTTTGAAAGAGTCAAAGCAACTTTCAAAACCAGAAACATGACAATTAATTTGGGACGAATGGAGCACTTTTTACGTATAAACTTAAAATTTCTTATCTAAATTCATGATCAAATTTAAAAACTTGACACTCAAAATATAAAAAATATCACATAAATTTAAACAAATGATTGATTAAATAAAAGATTTATAATATTAATTAATATGCAATATGAATTAATCACAAGTGTTTAATTAATCTCTCAGATTATTGAACGTATCAAGAAGTATTGCGACATATGTGGGGGTCCAGCAACTTTCATACAGGTTTGTAGCCTATTTATATTTTATTTATTTATTTGCTCTCTTTCGAAAGCAGCATAAATCAGTATATTTATGATAAATTCTTTGTACCAAAAAGAGGAATGATTAATGATACAATCAATCAATAAATTATGACTTTAAAGCTCTAAATTGAACATTTATCTTTATACTAATTAATGGAGTCATTACAAAAATATTTACATAATTAGATAGGTTAATTTGATTCATATACATCGACGATATAAATGTTTAAGGAAAAATTCACAAATCCTTTTCACTTTTCAGCCTTCATAATTTTTTTTTTGGTTAACCAGGAACTCTATTAATCAGTTCATAGAGTTGGCCCCATTGGGTGGGACGATTGTCTGAACATTAGAAATAGGTTGGGTCACACCCCGGCCTAAGGGCAAAAGAGTAGTAATAGAAGTAATTTTTACATGAGTTTTCCTGACAAAAGTAGTTCCGACAATGTCTGCTTGGATACGGGTATGAGTAGACATTGGTGGAACTTCTAAAAAGTGGTTGTGTTCCATGTTGTCTTGTCACAGTCCTTCTTTAACCAGTGTGTCCGCAACTTGATTTTGTTCCCTGTAGATGTGCACTAACCTTCAAGCTCCCAGTACCTGCATCAAGCACCTGCAATCAAGTATTAAATTATCATAATTGAAAAAATTTATATATTATCTTGTAGCTTTGAAATTTACTCGATGATAATGTCTTAAAAGTACTAATTTCATTTGTTAAATTTGAAACTCCATAACAACGGTTATTTTTTAAAGTGCCAATAGATGTTAATTCTGCCTTGTCAAATCTTAGTTAATTAGTGTTAACAATATAAAAACACCAATATAATAAGATGATCTTATAATGTGAAAAGAATTTACTCTATCAATACAGGGGCGGAGCAATCTATTAGTCAGGGGATTCATTCGAATCCTCTTCGATAGAAAATTATACTATTTATACATGATCAAAATAACTTTTTATATATATGTAACAGATATCGAATCACCTTCAACATGTTTATATACCTACTTCTTTAAATTTTGAATCTCCTAAATTAAAATTCTGACTCTGTCACTGTATCAGTATATGTAACTTTTTTTTATTTTTTTCTAATTTAGGCAGCAGTCCCCAAAATTATTGAGAGCACAAAAGATGATTTCTACAGAAATACACTCAAAATGCTTAAGAAGAATTCAGATATATGTTATGAACAAATTCAGGATATTCCAAGCATCAATTGTCCTTATAAATCTCAAGGCTCAATGGTAGTTATGGTAAAGTCTCTAACTTCCCAAAACTTCTAGTTTCATATATTTTTGTCCCTTCATTTTGCTTTTTTCCTTATTTTTAGTCCTTCTAGTTTTTTAATTTTTAATTTTGCTGTATAAAGGTGAAGCTCAATCCAGCCCTCCTCAAAGATATAAGTGAGGATATTGACTTTTGTTTTAAGCTTGCCAAGGAGGAATCTGTCATTTTACTTCCAGGTATAATAAGCAAATCATTAAAACATTATTAGTTTGATTGAACATAGAATTTACGAAGAAAAAAAAAAATATTATGTATATAAAAAATATCATTAAAATTTATTGTCTTAAAACTCATCATGATATTTCTATATCTATAACAATACGTCATCAAGAATAAAGTTAGAAGTTTAAAGTTAACGAGGTTGTATAAGAAGATGACATTTTTTCTCTATCGTAACGAAGAAATTGAAAGAGCGAGAGCAAAATTAAATCCTATACCTAAACTCTAGAAATAAACCTAAATAGCAAAAATTGCAAAAGTTGTACCTCCAAGTTGCTGTCATGTGACCAGGAAGTCATAGGTTCAAGCCTTGGAAACAGGCCCTGACAGAAATGCAAGGGAAGGTTATGTATAATAAATCCTTATGATTGGGCCTTTCTCCGAGCCTTGCGCATAGTGATAGCTTTGATGTGTCAGACTTGCTCTTTAATTATTATTAAATCTAACGACCAAGCTTTTTTAAATATCTAACCTAAACTAAAAATGTTCACTTGACAAATTTAAATAATCGAAATTTCTCCAAAATTATATTTAATGGGCCATTTTGAACTTAACCCTAAACATAAGTGACCATTTATTATCTTTTCCTCTTTCAATTTATACAAATGTGTTAAGTGGTGTATATCAGTTGGTTTGGTTCGGTTTGGTTTTATGTAGTATTAGTTCAGTTTATCGGTTTTCGATTTTTAGATATGCTAAACTAATAAGAAATCATGAAATGCTTTTTTAAAACCTATTTCATCGAGTTTAAGTCCTTAATGGTTCGATTTTCGATTTACCCGATAATCTAATAACCTAATAATAATAAATCAATAACATTTTTTATCAGTTTTCGGTCCGTTCGATTTTTACCCACCTCTAAATGTGTTCAATTTTTTGGATACATAATTTAAAGGGGTGCGAGGGGTGGGGGGGTGGGGACATTTTTGATGTATACCAACATTCTTAGAACTCGTGGACGCCATCATAAAAATAAATATAATTAAACATAAAAATTAAATTAACAAGTTTTTTTATATATAAATATATTACTCTTTTTAAATCAGAGTTGTTTGGTTTTATGTCTCGTAAAAATACGATAACACTAAGATATTTTTTTCTTTCTTTTTTTAGGAACTGCTGTGGGATTGAAGAAT
The DNA here is from genome assembly GCA_026153255.1 of Solanum medicagineum. Classification (NCBI taxonomy): domain Eukaryota; kingdom Viridiplantae; phylum Streptophyta; class Magnoliopsida; order Solanales; family Solanaceae; genus Solanum; species Solanum medicagineum. Next base: position 17,574,630 of record JAPFFP010000012.1, read on the forward strand.
TGGATTAGAATTACATTTGCAGTTGAACAATCTTTTCTTGAAGAAGGATTAAGAAGACTGAAATCTTTTTGCATAAGGCATTCCATCAACAAAATAATTTAATTTAGTGAGTTTTATTTTCATTTTCTATGCCAATTTAGTGAATAAATTTGAAAAGAAAAATGTGTGATTTCAGTTAGAATAAGAGTATTTTATTTTCCTTATTTTAGTTGATGATGGCTTGTATTTTTCTGTTAATTTGATATTAATAGATTTTTAATTTTCCCCTTACATTTTTCCACACATTTATGTTGTATTATATCCATTTTGTTTTGTAATTCTTTCATAAATCATCTATTAGAGAGTCTTGTCTTACATTGAACATTTTACAAGTGGGGTCTATGGAGGGAAGAATGTACGCAGATTTTATCACTACCTCATGAGATAGAGAGACTATTTCTGAAAGACCTCCATTTTAAGAAATCATCCCCCAAAGAGAAAATACTAGATATGGAATGACTAGAATGTTGAGGCCAAAGGAACAATAAGCGTTGGTAGACACAAATTTGAGAGAAACATTTCTTCTATTATTTACAAGAATAGATTACAAAACAACTGTCAACCTCACACAATACACTCTTGTCTTGGTGTTCTTGGTGGTTACACACTTCTTGGTGATATTTTACAAATGAGGATTGCACCTCTATTTATAGTAAATTTACAGGTGTGAATTCTTC
>JAPFFP010000012.1:17575445-17601318 GCA_026153255.1 Solanum medicagineum
CCATTTTGTTTTATTCCATCATACCCCAAAGCCAAAAAATAGTGAATCTTTGGCTCCATCCAAGATTGATGGAAAATCCGCTAATATTCTATGATTATTAAAAAAAAATAGTTGAGTATTTTTCACAGTAATAAGTAAAGTGGAGTTGAGCCATCATAATATTCTATGATTATAAAAAAAAAATAGTTGAGTATTTTTCACAATAATAAGTAAAGTGGAGTTGAGCCATCATCTATGTAATTAATCTGAGAAACAAAATTCTTGAATTCTTCATGTTATTCTCTAAACAGTAACAAATTCCATGAATTCTGCATCATTCTCCATTGCTAGCAAAGTCTCAACAAATATAGTTAGTTATTACATGAGTTGACACTTCTTCATCGAGCCATTTCCAAAAATCACATGACTATCAAAGCGAACACTAATTTCAGAACCTCTAAACTCAAAATTCAGTTCTACGAAAATCTTTTAAAATTCACATGACTATTTTCCTCGTATCTCCACAACCGCAGTGCACATTTAGCAAATGAAACTTCATAATTTTACAGTGGTAAATGTATGGGTACTTGCAGTGATAAACTTTTTGGCTTCTTGCTAAACACAGGACATGGTTACAAAAGTTTGAACTATTACAAGTCCAAAAGTCCGTTCTACATGAATGACAAAATTTAAAAAATGACTCAGAGGAGTCACCTTACATCTATTTCCAAGATATCTTCAGAGATCTAAAAGGCAATGATCGATATGTTAATAGGTAGTGGACAGATCTTACCTTGTTCTGCTTTTTAGAACAAGTAGGCATTCTCAGACAATCTAAGTAGGAGTCGTCGAGGCTGCAATTGGCAGTCCATTTTTACATCCTAATATAAGTTTCACTGTTATCAAATTCATGCTCATTTGCAGATGTTTCACTTGAAGAATCACTTTCAAATGTGGCATTCGCACTTGGCGATGAGGGAACTGAACCTTTTTGAGTAGATAAACCTGGAAAGAAACTGTGTCAGCATAACAGTCACTGATACTCAGTGTAGCATGGAGGTTAGAATATTTGATATTAGGGAAAATGGCTAAAATGATGCCTATACTAGGGTTGCATTTGTCGTAACACACTATACTTTATGGGGTTCCTATGAATTCCCCTGGGATATTTTTTAAAGCATTTCTTTGACATTTATCAAGTGAGCTGAATAACAAACTAAAGCCTTGTTATTTCATTTGTACACACGTGCTGATCAAAAGGCAAAAACACAAAGGGGTTCGATCGTCATCACTCATTTACACTCTTCGAACAAAAGAAAAAATGGAAACCCTCTCCTTCACAATACAATCTTTCCATAAAGATATCAGTTGAATCTATCAGAATTTAATCTCGTGAATCACTATATTCTTCCATAATTGAGTTTTGGCTTGTCTGACTTCGGATAAATGCCAAAAAAATGCTTTAAAAAAATATCGAGGGGTCATAATAGGTCCCCCATAAAGTATGAGTGTATTACTGAAAATCTGGTCATAGTTTGGTTGTCATTTTAGCCATTTCCAGTTGATATTATGTTATCCTCATGAAAGAAAGAAGCCCAACATGCAAAAAGAGAACATTAGAATGCCAGAGATCTACCAACCTTTTGCTCCTCTAGAACGGAACTTCTTTGTATGTCGTCTAATCAACTTCTTGGTCTTTGTTATGGTTAGTTGTCTGGCAAAGGGAGAGAAATCAGCTTCACCTTCACTCCAGTCAGCGTGCAAGTCATCTTCTTCACCCCTCATTGTCCGAAGCACAAAAGCCTTAGCTTTTTTACGCTGAGAATTAAAAAGGCCTTTCACTGAGGTGACAAAGCCGTCACCTGCACCATCAGTGGGACGCTTAGGCCAGGATAGCAGGTTCTGCTCAGATTTTTCAGCTGAACCACCATCACTATCACTGAGGTGCAGATCAATATCGGGAACACCAGCAGAACTGGCTTCCTTTTGGTTGTGTGCTTTGAACTTCTTGCCCTGTATTAAAAGTTAACAGATATAGGCCCCATAAGCTTTAAAGAACCCCCTGATTTAATCAAACTGTCTTAGATACATATCATGAAGAAAAAGAGAGGGGTGGTAGTAATGCAGCAAAATGAACCAGAAGCTGAAACATTGATTTAATGTCACAAATAGTTAGGCAACGAGAAGTCAAAATAAGTTCCATGCATTATAACCTGCATTCCTGTTACTGATTTAAGAACTCCCCAGATGATATGCTTCCTGACTCGTGAGAATAATCTCTGCCAGGTCCCAGTAAATTCAACACGATGGAATGTATCCATCAGCAATCTCATATCACCCACAACAAATCTTGATCCTTCATATGTAATTTGTAGCTCAACCTAACCCATGCATAAATAAGAATTTGAGTTAATTAAGGAACTAGCAGATTTAAAAAACAAACACATAATAACACAATATGGACTAACTTGACTAATCTTGATATTACGGAACTCTCTCATTCTTCGGGGACTAGATTTTTTCTCATCATTTGCCTTCCCCACTTTTTTCTCCTCATTAGAGGATCGACCAGATTTAATTAATTTTGATTCCTTGGATTTGTTTCTGTTAGCTTCATCTGGATGCTCAATACTTGCAAGGGGACCACTTTTTGAAGAAGAAACACTTGATGAGTGCATTTGCAGTACAAGTTCATCAGCAACAGATTCAGCTACATTTTCTTCCCAGTTTCTATCAAAGGAGGACGTTCGTCTTAGATTAGGGGTCACAACACTGGCATTACCTTTTTGGTTCTTTGTTGCCTGCACATGTTCAGCACATGCAACTCATTTGTTGAAAAAGATATGCTCGAAACTGTTTGGTTAGAGATTAAGCAAGTATACTGAAGAACTTGCCCGTGGATGTAAAATAAGCTTAAATAAAGAGGGCACGAACCACAGTTCACTCCATCATCAGCTTCCATTAGTTAGCAAGATGACTAAGTAAATAACAACAAAATTAAGGGATCAGAGACTCACCTGGGACAAATCACCACAAGAGGAAGACTGAGAATCTTTAGTTAAATGGCTACTTGACACTGGTGCTTCCTGCACTGAAGAGCCTTTCTTTGCACGCTTCGCTCCAGCAGTAGTTGAAACTTTCCATACTTCCTATAAATGAAAAAAAGGCTGTAAACATCGTCTTGTCACATAATTACAGCATCACATCGGTAAAAACTCATTGCGCAACACAATTGATAGATGGGACATGAGACACACCTGCCGCCTGTGGGAGTCTTGTTCCTCTTCTGGGAAAAAATATGCCCACATCATGCTGTACATTGACTCAGTAAGATGTATCTTTAAGGGGTAAATCTCCACCTACACAAAGGAAAACATTAAACAGGTTATAAGAGGGAATTATCACAAAAACAATGCAAAAGGGTTGATCTCTTACAACTGTCCTAATGCGAAAATCTAATGAGCAATCCAATGAGATGACTGTAAGTTCCTGACTATGTGACTTCTCAAGAAAAGAAATAACTTAAAAGGTTCAATATGTTTCTCAAAAATAGCTATTATTACCTGCAATCGTTCAATGGTAGAGTTTCCGTCTTTTGGAGCCCCCTGTTTAGCATCAACCCGAACCATCACTGTTCTGAGGCCATGACAAGTAAAATAGTATGATCACAATACAATAGAACAAGAAAAAAAAAATTATATTTCCAAGAACATTGCTAGGTAAGCCACCAGTCTTTCCATCAGCAGTTTTTCCAATTTTCATCTAATGATGCTTCCTTTTCCTTTTCAATAAGTATGTCTTATGGTGTTTTCTCCTTAAGTGGTGACCCAAAAAAAAAAAAAGAAAGAAAAGAAAAGAAAAGAAAAGAATTTTATGCAATGCAAGCCTAATGGTTTCAGCACACATCGACATAAAGCCAAGTGTTGATTCTCTTAATTCTCAGAAGAAATAAAAGAGACCTCTGCCTTGCCTTTGCCGTGCACACACTTAATAAATTAGACAGGAATCAAACACCAAGTTTAACTAGGTTTCAGATAATAATGTATACAGAACTATTACAAGAGGACAGTTGTAATAATCAACTATGTTCTGTTAGTCAAATCATGTAAGCAGACATAATAATAAGTACTTTGGCCAAAACTAATTGCCCAGATGAGGAATAATCGAGTATTAAGACCAGATTTTGCTCAATTAAGTTCAAGATGATGGTTACAGGGCATGAATTAAGTGCAAAAGGATAAGCATGAAAGATCAGGACATGACAGCCAATTAAGGGCATGAGAGACTGTTCTGCGAGCAGGAAAAATGCGTTCCAGGTACTAGAGAAAGGCTGTAAATGAGGGCATGTCCTGATGGCAGATTATCTTCAATTCAGGAAAAGGACTAAGTGGTAAAAGCTCATTAAACTTCTGTCCATAGCCATAAAACAGAAAGACTCAATTAATGCACCAACCAACAAAAGGAAGAAAAGTACAAACAAGATGATGACTAATAATGCAAGAAGTAGAACAGCGATGAAATGAAACAAAAAGAGCATCATTACTTTCCCCATTCTGGAGGAGGATTCCACGCTGATAGAAGCGTATCTGACTTGGCATTCGGCAGGCAGTTTCTCACAACAAAGCACTTTATCGTGAACTTAGCAATCCCAATATCTTTGTAATCTCGGTCAAAATCATATATCTGCATTGCAAAATGGCAAATAAAATATTTTGATTCAAGTGGTTCCATGTGAAAGAAACTACATCCAGTTCTGATAACTAAAAAACATGAAAATTTAAGATTCCAAAACAGCTAAAAAGACAACAATCACTATTTCTTGGTCGAATGCATTACTAAAATCAAGAAAGCTTCCTCCCCAAGGAAATTTCAAGAGAATACGCTCACCTCCCCAAGGAAATTGCAAGAGAATAAGCTCAATTAAGCCTTGATCTTCTTAACAGGTACCTTATTGTTCAAATGTAAGTGTTCTGGTCTGAACTTCGCTAACCTTTTTAACTGCTCGATGTTGGATATTAGAACTCATGCCTTGCTCGTGCCCTAAGAATGTCGTATGCAAATGAATTCACTTTTTCTAATAAGAACACATAAGTTAGGTGTCTTTATTGATAAAGAACAAAAGCTACATAGAAGGAGGATATAGCTGTCCTCCTAAAAAATAGTCAAGCACTGAATGGAGGAAGAACCATTCTTTTACATTTAATTGACAATGAGTCTTGAACTTATATGTGCACTAGGCACTAAACTTTCTTAAAGAACGCATGTCATGCAGTGGACTGAGGGCTCTACTTTTGTGGACCTAGCAGCATCAAAATCATGGAGGTCAAACGACCACTCAGAGTGTTTCTCTGCCTTGATTCGAAAAGATGAAACTTTGCTAACTTGAACCTTATTTCGAATGAAGTTGTCTAGGTAAAATAGTGTACTGGAATTTTTCCAGTTAAACATTGACTAGACCAATTAAAAATGATTCGATCATGCTCTAACAGTAAATCAAAAGCAGTAGATAATGACTCTCATCTGAACTAGGAATGATTTGTTTAGATTAACAATAGAATTCATAGTTCAGAATGGTCTCTTAGCCACAAGTTTTGCATCTCCAACTTGTAGTTAGTATGTAGTTGTCCAATATTGTTGCCATTCACTAAGGGGGAAGAGGTTTTTCAGATTTTTCACAAAAATTCTATTTTTCAGAATAGAAGACCAGCCCTCAGCATGACGCAGCGTGCAAAATCCTAAGTTATGGAGTGTTTAACAGTACATTACCTGTTTTGGGATATTTCTAACTTCTGGAATAATCAAAAGAATGCTGCTAGTTCACTGTAGAACAGTGGTACAGTTTAGACTACATTGATTATCTTCTGTTTATTGGGTGGAAGCAGAAAGGAGGTCCTGAACTTTTACGAGAACCCAAAAGATTAGTTCACTGACAAACAAATACCAAACTTCCACAAGCCAGCAGTTTCTAGATATAATTCATTTTGTTGGAGAATTTCAGTATTCCCTGTCAGCTGACTAGTCTGACATAAAAGCATAGTGATGAAAGATACACATATTTTTTTAACTGGTTTTACTTCAATAGAGAACTTCCAAGGGAATCTCAGCCTAGATAAGATAGAACTAAACATGAGGAAATTATATAGAGACTCACCATGTCATTTATTTCAACTTCACCAAATGATTTACCATCCGCAAGCATACTCCAGACCACTTTATTAATTTGCAAAGAGATGCGCATAGCACAAGAAGGACTTTTGTTCTTTTCCTTCTCCATCAACCGTAGCTGTGCCGCCTTCTGTATGGCCATTCTTAGAGAAGCAGATGAAACTTTTCTAGATTTTTTAGCATTTATCAGATCTTTCTTCAGTTTTTGCACCTGTAGACAGTCAACATAATAAGCTTTCACATTAACAGACATGCTACTGTAGTAATAATAAAATCTGTACAACGCAAAATAACGGCCAGCCTTTCAGCCTTGGCATTCTGTTCCAAACAAGCAGTAGTGTGACCTGTCTATGTTCAAAACAACTGATGATGCTAGTGATGACTCATGGTGAATCTACTAGAGACGAGGAACCACACATGCTAATCATCATAACTAGGGTAAATTCCTCTCAGAATATAGCTGATAGGTTTTATGCTGGGGCGCATTTTAAAAAAAAATGAATCGAACCAACCAGCCAATTGTTATTAGGATCAACATAAGTTGGGCGTAAATGGGGATGTGCTTCAATATAACTAAAAAGATTTACATTGTATGGAAGAGTAATGCATGATTTAGATTTGTAAGAGAGAGAAATTTATAAGAAACCTAGCCACTTAAGCTGAACTAGAAACCTAAAACTGCAACTTGGCATCTTAACGATAATCTTGAATCAGTTTTAGTACATTCTTTTGTGATAAGGTCAAAGTAATAATTTAAATTTTTTCCCACTTCATATTTCAAAGTTTTTCCAATTATTATGTTCATATAATTGCTATTTGTCTTTATAGTTACCTTTTCTGCATTACATAGATGTGTTTTTATTTTTTTTCTTCACTGCATCTCTCATTACTAAAGCTCATGCTTTAATTTTCTTTTTGTTTAAAGCCCCAACAGACCTTAGGAACTTTTCTATGCTTTTCGCCTTTGACAACACTGTTATTTCAGAATAAAAGGTAGTGCAATTTACCACATTCATAAAGGTACAGGGATTCAGAAAGTTCCTGTCTTACCAATATGGACCTTCCACCACTAATAATCCAGAGATCAGCTTCCTTTGCGGGCCCCATGTCTGTGGAAACGTCAGTACAAAGAGATAATTTCCTAATATCTTCCTGGATCAACTTCTGCACTCGTGATTTCTTCTCAAGGTCCACTCTTGCTAATTCTACCTCTTCCACTCCATCAGGAACGACTTCATCAACCTCTTCTTCGTCTTCATCATCACCCTCTGAATATGACAAACTAACTTTTCGAGGCCTGAAGAAGCAATCTCAATTAAATTAGTTGAAAACTTAAATAAAAATGAAGATTTGGAAGCAACTGACCAAAAATCCAAGCGTATAAAGGGTTCTAAAGAACAAAATAAGATAGATGCCACTCCCACATAAGCAAGTTAAAAACCATAAGATGTTCAGTAAAAAATAATGACAAGTTTCAATAGGTGTCGGTACTTTGGAGCCCGAGCAAGGAGAAGATTGGTCAACACATCTATCATAACTTGAAATTGGCGAGACGTCATTGCTGCTGTTATGTTATGTGAATTGAATGACAGTTCCTTCAAGGGTTTCACCTGGATAGAACATTATCATAATTGAGAACCGAACAAAAGGTAGTACACTTGTGATTCCAAGAAACGATTTCAACAGGTGGTCACAGATTCAGAAACCAGGCATACCTTCAACTGTGTTGTTCCGCTTATATGTCTAGTGTAGCGGAAATACATATCACAAGGCATAAACACTCTTTCAAGTAATGCTCCAGTGCGTTTAACTTTAGGTGATCTTCTACGAATTTTAGGGAGCCATTGCAGTCCAGCCCCTAGATCCACATCAGTTGGGGCAACATGTGCCTGTACTTGTTCTAACATCACAGAAAACTCCATGCGTTTCCACGTCATTTGTGATTGAGACTCGGGAACTTGGACACCTCCTCCACCAAGAGCTTGCTCAATCACTTCACAGCCAATGGAAATAACTGAATGGAATGAACGAGCCAAAACACGTCCGCTCACAGCAGCTAACAGAAATCTACCCTGTCAAGGAGCAAGGCTTATGTAGCATTAGCATAAATGAAAAATCTAAGTATTGGTACAGACTACACATATATCATCTTTAGACTTTCTTGTATCCATAAAAACTACCAATGTCATGTATGTTGGATTACAAATTTCCCTGAATTTTTACATAAGAACTCGAAAATGAACATGGAAAATTTGTAAAGATACATTGATACTTATTCATAAGGAAAAACATCTAGCAAAAGTATAATCCTGACTAGGCCCGTCGTGATTCTATCAATTCAAGAATTAATTCAGCATCATCTACATGTTTCATTCTACACCAAAAAGAAAAAAAAGAAAGAAAGCTATGCAACTTGATTTCAATAAGGAGGAGAATTGAAAAGCTTAAACTCTGTTTTAGTTTCAGATCACAGGGCTGGTTACTTATGAAGATAAGCATTGCATTCTAATTATACCACAATCACAAACTAATTTATTTGGATGTAGCAATCCTCTATATGCATTGCACTACTTTTGGTTGGGTCTTAGATAAGCAAAAAATTTGCTAACCAACTTGAAGTCATTTCTCCTTGTTCTTCCTGACTTAAATAGAACAGATAGTCTTCAACAGACTTATCTCCTTGTGGTTCCTCCATTTTCCATATCTTAATAGGAATGAATGAATCAATCAACTAATCTACTCTCTCTTCAGTTATAAAATCATCCAGCAAACGGATCAAGCGACAGAGAAAGAAAATAAACAAATATTGATAATAATGATAAAATAAACTATGAAATTATGACCTCGTTAATCTTAAAATCGACATTTTCCCAAGAGAGTCTTTATTGACTTACATTTGCATCCTCGGAGTGAAGATTGAACTGTGGTTCAATGACATTCACCATAAAATGGCGAGTGCCCTCCCCCTCAGAGTCTTCAGAAATACCAAGCTTTTCTGGTAATGAAGAAAAAAAAGGACAAATCACAACTATAAGCATTTACCAGTGAGGAGTTCAAGCAGTGCAAAGTCCACCAAAAGATTCTAATGCACATCTCAAAGAATATGCAAATGTTCATATTGACCACATGCACATGCAGCTATCTCCTGTTAGTGCAACAAACTGATTGTCAAAATGTGCGAGCAAGTAATCTGGATATACCTAATACCTACAGTTACTATAAAAAAAAATTGTTCCTGCTAGTCAGACTGTAAAATCAGTGAAATGCATAGCCTAACTTCATAGATATGTACTGCACCCTTTAGGAAATTGTGGTGTTAGGCTTCCATGTTCAGTAGAATACACATTTCATGTCCAAAGTTCAAGTTTCAGTTGCAGCTTACCTGTAGAACTAGACTGAGGAGTGTCTGTTTTGATTTCATTTGATGGAGGTGGCTCTGATTGTGATTTTGATGGCCCTGCAGGTTCTGGAGGAGATTTATGGTTATCATCTTGACTCCTTGATGGCCCTGCATCTTGACTGGGAGGAGACTTCTGGTTATCATTTTCACGTGATTCAGTACGATTAATTACCTTACTCTCCTCCAGCAGCTTTCGTTGGGCGTATTGCCTAGAGGGAGATGGCTTTGAAGGTTCAAAGGCTTTAGATAATCCAGCTCCAAAGGACCGAACAGCATCTCTAATTTCAAGTGTCCACAAAATCTTAAGACCATAGACAAAGATACGTTGACAATTATCTGCTATCACTACATTGTATCCATCATCATCACTTGGGTCAGATCTTGTTTTCTCATCACTTTCACTCCCATTGTCGACCTCAGACCTAACGCAAGTCGTCTCAACATTTCTTCTACCAGCTTCTTGCCATGCCAATAACCTTTCTGGGTCAGCCTTCGGGGATTGCCTTCTGATGGTGAAGTACTCAGATGATAAAAGGAAACCATCATCTTGATGTCTGTCCATGCTGACACTCCTACTGCCAGGTTTATCATTAGTAGACATATCCGAAAGCGAAGATTGTGAATCTCTTTTAGCCATTTGAACTACTTTTGCAACACTGACGCTATCATCTCTGCTGATAAATGCCTTTGGAATGTAAAGGTCAATTCCTTGGTAAACAAGTTCAAGAGGATCACGTACACTCTCAAATGTGAATTTTTGCTTTCCCCGCCCTAAATAAATTTCTAATTTGAACTTTGTCACTGTAATTGCCAGCCCCTTTGCTGGGTCATCATCATATAAAGGCATATGCTTTATACATGTTGGTGACGAATCAACTCTAAACATAAATTCGGTCATCACTCTGTCCAATGACAGATTGCCAGATCTAGGAACTCTTGGAACTCCAAAACGGGGCCATCTTGAAAAGGTCCGCAACTTGTGAGGAGGAAGGAAGTTTAAGTTCCAAAATTTGATTAGCCATGCCAAATCATGAGGACCAACCTGTATCGTCGAGGAACTGACTGACCCGTTATCTTGCTTGAGAGCACCAGAGGCAGTGCCACTCAAGATACCTTGATTATCCGCAGAGGCTAATTCCGACTCATTATCATGCAAGGGAAGAGAGGGCCGAAGCAAAAGATTCCACCGTAGGGACAGAGACGTTGATCTAAAGGGATCAAAAACTTTTTCTCGTGGCACACCTTCATTTGGAAGAGCAAATAAATAATGATTTAGAGGATTTCCAGAATCACAACCCCATTCCATTAACACTTCAACACTTATGGTGGGGGCTTCTAGGAAAGTGTAAGAAAAGCCAGTTGGATGTTTTAAGTTGGCGTTCTTTGGCAAGCTATCCAAACTGCTTAATAGAATCTTGAAGTCCTTCGCGAAAGCATAAATACGACCATCTGCCTGCTGGATTTCCATATACCCAGTTGCTATCTGAAGCTTATTGGATTTTTCATAAGGATCAGTAGAGGAAAGAACATTGACTTGAGCCTCATGGATATGTAAAGTGGAGTTCCCATGAATGTAGTTTCTCATTTCATCCCACCATGGCAAGCTCTTTTCCTTTTTAGGTACTGGAGGATCCGGATTTGTATTTCTGATGCTCAAATGGGCCCTACGAAGGGCCACAGTGAAGGCATAGCTGAGATCAGTAAAAGCAGGTTCAAAACCAACTCCATAAGATATTTCTGCTTTCTGAAAATGTAAAGGCAAATCCAAATATGTTTTCATTGGTGGAGTGGTCCCAGTGAGTGATCGAAGCAGACGGACCTTCCTCCATCTCCCAATGAACACATTGTGCTGCATTTGGGGCTGAAAGGGTGTTGCCTGCAATTAATATTTACCAAACAAGGTTCACCACTATGCCAGCGTACATCAACAGATTTCCATACAATCAAAGGCAATTGATGAATTAACCTTTTAAAAAAACTGATAAGGAAACTTCTTGAGAGAATAAACGAGAATAAATTAGACATCTTCTGCTTTAGGAATTACGATTATCCAATTCCAAGGTGAAAAGATAAACGTACGTTTAAATGATATTATTATCTCACTCAAGATTATTTCAGCTGCTAGAATCTTAGTAACAGCTTATGAAATCTTTGCTTCTGGATACATTAGCATACTAATGGAACTTAGTAAAAGGAACTAAATATACGCACAACTCAGGAGTTTGTTAGGCATTAATTGAACTAAAACACCGAAAGAGTGAAATAGAAGCAGCATTACTCATCCTTGTTGTCTTAACACAACAGAAAGTGAAATTAACAAGACAAAGGCAACACTGAATACTGTACCATAATGAAAATAATGTTTTGATTTATTCCTTACAGTGATATAATTTTGTAGTACTAATATCAAAGCTGATAGATATGTCGTGAAGATTTAACAGGTAACTTTACTCATCTACCACAATTAACATTATAAGTCATTTGGGTTATACTAATATATCCAGTACTTAAGCAAGTAAAACTGTGCTTTGAATGATCAAATTATAGCAGTTGCAACAAATTTGGGAGGTATAATTGGAAACTATTAGATGGTGAATCTCCTATTATGAGAAGAAGCAATTTCATTTTCACAGAATACAGAGAAAATGAAGCATATAAGTATTGCAGGAAATCCAGAAACAAAATAGAGCAGACAACAGATGCAGGAAAAGTTATTTTCCTTTTCATTACCATATATTTTCAGACAAAGCCGTACGCGGTTGGGGGTCTGAGGAGGAGGATGAAAAAACAAAGAACTAAAGATTGCACCTGCTGAGCCATTATAAGACGGCCTTCACAATGGCCTGAATTAGCAGCAAGTAACGGACATGTGTAGTTTCTTATTAGAACAGCAAGAGAACCTGTACGCAAATTGATGTTAGCACCATATAATCGTGAGAATGGGATGCTATGTGCACGACATACTGGATCGAGCTTTTGCAGAAGCTCTATCATCCCTGCATCACCTCCTTCAATTTCTGTCAAGCTTACATCTAATTCAGTAGCAGAAATTGAAAAAAGAGAAGTTCTTGCAGTGCTGAGCTTGAAACCCGCTTGAAATCCTTCATTACAAGCCCCAGATCCTTCTGCCCGAACAATCTTCTGGCATGCTTGGTAATATGACCTGAATGACTGCTTGTAGATCTTCTCTCGCAATTTTTGAATGGCTGAAGTATCCTCTACATCAATTTTTTCTCCATTAATATTGATCTTGCCATCATCGAGAGGATCATTTCCTTCAGCAGCACTTCCACATTTTCCTCCTTTTGAAATAAGTTCCTCAAGAAAGTTTAATCTGACAGCTGATTCACAAGCCCCATTCTTCCAGAGCTGATAATGTTCATCAAGCCATCCCTGTAGTGGTTCTTCCTCAATATCAGCTATGATCTTCTTTATGCAGAGTCTGACTCGACCAAGTTTTGTTGAACTAGTCTTTTTAGGTTTTGGCTTCTCTTCCTTACTGGGAAACATAAGTTTAGTCTTTGCAACAGTTACGAGCTTTAAAGCTCGAATCATTTCCTCAACAGAATCATCAATTGCACGCAACTGCAATCTGTATGGCATGCATATATGAACATCAAGGGCTTGAATTACCCAATCCCATGTTGTGCCATTCTCAGGTTTTTCCTTAGGTGCACTGCCAGAGGGTTTGGGAATACGAGAGATTTGCATCCTGCTGCTTCTGAATATTCTTGCATCATTGAACTTGAGCATGATCCCTTCAAGAAGCATACCTATCTGAGCATTTTCTGAAAAGATCGACTGCACCTGGACATACAGCTCAACACCATCTCCAACTTCAGCAGATATATTAAGCACTTCCACATCAACAGCAAAAACCGATTCTCTTTTTTTGCATTGTTTCTCCAGCTGTTGTGATTCCTTCAAGCCTTTGGTTTGCTCATTATCTATAAGATCTCCTTTAGCAGGATCCTGAAGCTTCTCATTGTGCAAAAGCAATTTCAATTGCAAACCAAGTTCAACCAAAGCTAGATGCACATCAGGCTCCCATCTCACTGATATATCGGTAGCACTAAAGAGAGAGCACATTGCGATCTCTTTAAGGCCACCAGATCGTTTCACAAACTTTGTATTCTGCATATCAAGCAATGTAACTTTATTTCCAAGGTTGCTGGCTCGTAAATGTTCTTGATAGATAGATTTGGCTCTTCCAAGCTCCACTTGTGTTGATTGTTTCTCCTTATTCATACAAAATTTGAGGTGGAAAATATCAAGGGTCACAGAATACTTCACTTCTTTTAGCTCATCTGAAGCTGTAGATACTATATTTGCAGTACGGGGTGTACCATCAGCTGAAACACTAATCACAATACGACCGCCCTGAGATCCGTAGTTGACCCGTTTCGGGTCAGGAACAACCGCATTTTCCAAGCCCATCTCTCCACTTATATTTAAAGCACACTGCTGTAGATTGAATTTTATTACTTGAATCCCTTTTCCTGATGGCTTGGATGATTTCGTTCCTTGGGTAGTCACTTTCTCACCAGAAACAGAAAAACTCTTCACGAAACGCTTGAAAGAGAAAGCTGCTGATATCAGGGATGCGAGGCGCCTATAGGTCAAGTATATGCTCATGCCAGTAAAATCAACAGAGAGAACTTTTTTACCGTTAAGTCTGTCTTCAGGTGAATCTAGATCTTTCCTGCCTAAATCAAGACTGACTTTTGCTATATGCATTAGGGAAGTGTTTATTTCAACCCTAAACAGGTCCTTTAAGCATTCTTGATGCTCATCGGACATGTTTAGATTGAATTCAACCATTTCCACTTGCACTGCTGCATCTGCACTTGATGAATTGTTGGAAAAGACATGTAATGACTGAGAACAACCCTGCAATTCACAGATGAAAAAGAACGGTGTGTCATATTTTTAGAATGAAGGACGATGCATCATATTTAAGATTTTAAGCGGAAGAGGACAAAACAATGCGTCTACTATGAAAAGTATTCTACAGATACCAGCCGACCCGCTAGTTATCCATGCTGATAGTGATGTCAACTTTTCTGCTGAGTACATTGCATAGGAGAAAATAACTGAAGTTGAAGGCAACATGGCCTTGAATACAAGGAAAGGCAAAGAAATTCAGGACATGCAAAAGCTTACCAACTCCACGAGTCCTTTGTAGATGAGAAGATGCAAATAATCAGAAAGAGTTCAAGACCAGTATCTTTACCATGCTGATGCAACTACCATCTTAACCCACAACATTTCAATAGATTTATATTTAGACATTTGAGCATTGCATTCTGGCTAAATCATCCAAACAACTAAAAGTAAATTTGTGCAAAACGCCACACTCGATTTTTTTTTTCTTTGAGCTAGGATAACGAAATGTTTTCTGTGTGAAGTGAAAATATGAAAAATTTGAGAAGGAACAAAGAGAAGAATTTCGAATCAGGAACAACATCTCAACAAGAGTCAAAGATGTGTGTATGCTACGGATGCCTTACGTGACACAATGGCAAGCCATTCAGATCATAGACCATTATAGTCAATTCAGGGACTGAAATAGTGGAGGTCCATATGATGTCTTTATGATCAGATGACCTTGATTTTTCACGAGTAGAACTTGCTTCTTGGAGTACCATCTTCTTTTTCTTTGACGCATGAAGGCGCAGCCAAGGATTTAATCTAGTAATTATGAGGTTGCACTGGGTACCTCGCAGCTTAACACCAATTTCACATCTGATTGGTGAAGCAGGCTGAAAACAAAACATAGCGAACGACAAATTGCAGGAAAAGAAATTGACGTGAGAATTACATAAATAATCGATGCAAAGAGGAAGCATGAAAAACACGATATATAGCAAAAGGAGAACATGTCATGGATAGAAATAGAACATTAGTTTAACTTATACCCATGCATCCTTATAAATGGTGCTGGTACAAGAGCACACATATAGAGGTGAACCCTTAACAAGCACAACATATATTATAACAGCAACATGCAAAACCATACAAGCATTTCAACTCCTGATAAAGAAAATGGAAATTATGTATAGCAACCAAAACTAGTGGATTATTTAGGGATAGAGCCCCTACCCAACTCCTACAGACCTTGCAGAAATGCCAGCTAATCAACCCGATTACACATATAGAAGAATGATGTTTTGGAAGTTAGCGACTAAGTAACAAAGGTTAGAGACACATAAGAAGGACCTAGAGCCCCTCCATAGGCATAATTTTTTTCATTATGCATGGTATTTTGGGAAAGGCAATATCTATTCATCTTAATTGCCGTATCAAATTTTGAGGACTTCAGAAAAGGGCAACCCGGTGCACTTAAGCTCCTGCTACATGCAAGGTCTAGGGAAGGACCTTACCACAAGGTATATTGTATGAAGACTTTAAATCTTGAGGACTTCAATGAAGTAAATATAATATGCCCAAGTTTGTCTTCTCAATAGTGAAAGAAGAAATTCTACCACGTGGTATGATTGTAGAGTTAGCCAAAAACAAGAAAGCTAAGAAAACATTAAAAGCAAGCATTTTACCTCAACTGGAATATAAACCGAAGCAATGATTTCAAGTTTTGATAACTCGAGGACTGATCTGCTGGCTTCTTTAAGTAGCTACAGAATAGTAAAGAATCAATATTTAGATCAATACTCGGAAAAAGAAATTTTATAGCAAAGAAGAGTTTAAAGGAATTAACCATGCGATCATACATGAATCTCACTGATATCCAACTGAACATGAAGTTGCGTGCTTTCTCGAACATCTTCAATCGATTGAGTTTTTGAGCCTTTTAGCTGGATTCCCATAATGCAATTCTCAACCATAAAACCCTCCACTCGGTGCACAAACTTCACATCCACTTTGGGTAAAGTGAAGCTAAGCTATCAAACAAAATACAGTAAGTATATCAATCAAGTCAGGGTCGTCTCGACCATAATGCCACTAAAGCAATTGCTTGGGCTCCAATATTATGAGAGCCCTCAACGTTTTTTAAAAGATGCATATATATTTTAAAACAATATCACAACAACAACAACAACAACATTACCCCAATGCCTCAAAGGCTCCCGCCCATTGTGGGGTAAGGGGGGGTCGGATGTACGCAGCCTGACCCCTATGTTTAAAAGCATAGCGCGACTGTTTCCGAATGACCCATGATGAGCATCAAAAGTTGTATTGACTAACTGCTACTTCACAATTGAAAGAAGCGCAGACAGTTTAAAGAGCCATTTTGCTTTATTCCATCATACCCCAAAGCCAAAAACAATACCACATATAGATAAATTTGAAAAGAATTTTTGGGGTAGAAACTATAATAAGTTTTACCTCATTTAATAAAGGAATTGTTATAATAATTGTGACTATAAGGGCCAGCGTCCAAGGACCTGCCAGACCGCTGATCTCACTTAAGCACTTGAGTCCTCAGAATTTTGCAGGCATAGGTAGCATCTGCTGCTGAGGGAGAAGCCCCTTTTAATTAAATTTTTACTTTCTTCATCGATGCGAGAGCCGAGATATCCGTTGCTGAGAGTCGTTTTGGTTTCGAAAGAAGCACGCATCCACCCGCACGTTCCGCGGACGGGGCGCGGGTGGAGGGCTCTCGTTTGAGTATTCCTTGGCGCTTTCCGCGCTCACCCACCTTGTCCTTAAGAAGTAGATTCTGCTCTTCATTGTAATTCCATGATAGAGCTCTTTAGGGTCTTGTGAAAAGGGTTACGTTGCCAATTAGGATAATGAGGCCAAAGATTTGATGTTATTAGCACTAATAATGCTATTGTTCCATCGGATATTGTGGGGGTTGTTGAAGAAAACTTCACCTATGAAGAGGTTCTAGTAGAGATCTTGGATAGAAAAGTGAAGAGGTTGAGGAACAAGTATGTGGCTTTCGTTAAGGTCCTTTCGAGTAATCAACAAATCCTTTCTTATGTGGCTATTTATTTTGTTGTCTTATTTATATTCTGATCATGAACCAACATCATTATTCTTATTTTTACTTTTTTTATTCTCCTTCCACTATTTTTATTCTCTTATTATTGAATACTCTAGAGTCTCTCAAATGGTTAAACCTTCTATATTATGCAAAATCTATTACTATTTGTTTATAAAAATATCAAATTTACGTTTTGGTGTTTTCTTCAAATTTCAAGCATTAAAACTAATCAACACTATTTTAATATATAATTGTATAAACTTTTCAAATTTTTGAGTCAACCTTTATTATTCTTAACTTCATATTACATAAAATTCATTGAGAATTTACATTATTTACATTCTTAGTTCATAATGTCCTCTATATCCTACCTCTTCGAATCTCATTTATAGGATGATACTAAGTATGTTATAATTATTCAATTTATATATAAAACTAAAAAATAAGGCATCTTTATGAAGTTTGGCTTTAGGCCCCAAACTTGTTGAGATAGCCCTGAATCAAATGCATGCACCACAAACTACGTGTGTGTTAATACATAACAAGTGCTGGTATGCAGTATGTCAATCATGTATTATTTACCAAGCATTGCACGAGATGATGCCTGATTCACAAGTCAATTCTATTTAACTGCTTGATAAAAGTTACTCTAATTGCATCTGTTTTTCATGACGAGTACTCTTCCTACCGCACTCAGATCATGATTTCCATTTTCAACGGCGGGCAATAATCAAATTTCTTCAAGTAATGGGAAAAGAAGTAAGCTTAAAGTGCCTGACAATTAATTCGTTGCCTGAAAATTAAAGAGAGAAGTTATAGATATAGCAGACCAGTTCTTCTTAAACGACAGGACAAAGAACTACTCAATGAAAGAGTTAACTCAACCGGATAGGAAAATGCACAGCAAAATTTTCAGTCGAAATGCTTGACATTGAGGGTTTAACTGAATATGTTGAATCCAATTAATTGGCCCATGATTCACACATACTGGATTATTTGAAGAACACTGCTGTAGATTAGGGCCTCCTAACTTATAGATTACATTTGCAATTTGTTCTAGCGTAGTATATTCCTTATGTTTGTCTGGAAGGACAATCCAACAGCATAATCTTCATGCTATTGAACCTCAATCTTCCAGTCTGTTCTTATTGCATTTTCTTCCCAGTGGTAATCAACTGCATCACACCATCCCTTAAGAGCCTTGCCTTAACAGTAAATTGATTTCGATGCTGCAGTGCATGCAACAAAACAAGTGCACTTAGACTCTAGAAATCCACATTAAAAAGTGGGGAATCCTTTCCCTCCAAAAATAACAAGCTTGTAAAACAAGTTCTCCCTATGAACAGTCCTTTTCTATGTTCATCTCACTTACATGTATCGGTTTAACATGAGTGGATTTTTGCTTGAATAATTAGACCAAGGGACATTTCTTCGCACTAGGCAGGTTATACTCTTCAACATTAAACTCTTCTACTTCTCAGTCTTAAGTGTTTCCTAATAGTTGATAAAATCTAAGAATTCCTCTCTCTTGAAATCCCTCACATCCTATTCTCCTCTACAGAAATATTACTCTGTTGAAATCTTGCTACAACACATTGCATCTCCCATCTTTGTGTCATTCCTGATTTCAGCTTTCAGAACTCTATTTAAGATCCCTCCCCTGAGCTACTGATTCAATAGCCTACAAAGCCCACTCCATGTAACCTCCTAGGCTATTAAACATGGTTGAAAGAGAAACTTTCCTTTTTCACTTTTCTAATCTTCAATTTTCTCTCATCCCATAAATCCGAAATCACAAGCGTGTTGTAGGGGTCACCTTCATATTTCATGCATTTTCCACCGAAACTTCTAACTATTGCCTCTGTTAAGTCCCACATAAGTCGAGGGAATGCAGGGCAGGTGTAAGTGTTGTCCCACATCACTTCATTAGAATTTGGCTTCTTACATGATCTTGGCCATCCTCGAGCTTTTATGGCTGAGTTAGGCCGAGTATCCATTTTGAACAAGCTCTAAAACTTAGTTAAGCACAACTGCACAAGTTGTTCATTTCATCTTAGCTTATTCGACGCTTTAGCACAGACACCAAACTGTGAAAGAGGATGAAATATATAGTCAAACACGTCAGAAAAGATGAGAATAAGGAAATAACTGACCTTTTCTGGAAACATAGAAGCATATTTTTCTCTCATAACAGCCAATGCTGCTGGTTTTTTCTCTAGTTTTTCAGCAGTACCAGATTCATTGATTGGCTTTACAGCTACATGTGCAGTATCAGCACCTTTCTTTTTAGGAAGCAGCTCCTCATTCAAATTAACATAAATTTCACCATTTCTGATATCCACATTCCTAACAACAGTTCCTGCTTCCCTAAATGGAAAGAAACAGCAAAGAGAAGTAATGAGGCACAGTTAACATCAGATTAAAAGATCAAATGTTAGTTTCTCTAAGATCAGATTACATTACTATAGATAGGAGGCCCTGTGATGGAAAACAACCACATTAGGTTTGTAGAGAAATGGGACTGGTTATTCAAATGTGTGAATAAGTCGCAACTAAAAACGATATAGTATTCTTTTTCCCTTCTTTCTTTTGTTTTGGTGCGCGTATGTGTGTATACCATATGAAGCAAAAGAATAGTAGCAAACAGGATCTATCTGATGATGATATACTTCCCGTCTAATAGAATAATGAAAATCGAGAATATCTAATTAAGTTAATTGTTTTTATGCCCCAAAACTTTATTGCTTCAAAAAGCTGGTTGTTGTTTAAATAATGGGTGAACTTTTCATCTAGCAAAGTCAAGAACCACTTGTCCCCTTCATGCAGGACAAAATAACAGCACCAGGAAAGTGCTTTTTTTATTGAGCACCAAGAAATTCTAGCCCAAATATTTACATCACCACAATTGTGATTTGTGTATTTGATTGATTTCAGATATCTACTATCAATCCAATTCCCATGAGTTGTGGAACTTCTTCCTGCTTTATTTCTTCATTGACAAGCTACCATCCTATTTTTCCTGTGATTGGGTTTTTAAAGTATCCTTTTCCTATAAAACTATAGTTGGTCCATCCTTATAAACAAGAAATTAGGTTCTCCACAATGAAATTTGTCTGACCTTAAAAATTTAGGAATGAGATTTTGTGGTTTTGCTAATTCAGCTCCTTTTGACATATTCATATTTCCATCGAACAAGAAGACATGATCGAACAAAGTTTCTTCCTGCTCAACTTATGTAAGCTCAATTTGTTCTTTCATTCTCAATCTTAATGCAGTTAGATATGGAGTCGGAGCTGTAAAACTACTACCTTTACATAAATTGCACATCGAACAGCTGCTTACTAAATGTATTAGCTGGGACCGCTCGTTCTTTACAAAAAAATAAGCTTCTGAAGATTTAGTTGGTCAAAAATGACTTGCTTTAGATGAGAAACCAAACAAAGCTCTGGTTTAGATATTTGCCACTTGTGTACAGCATATTGAGTCGCTGTTAATTTTTAACACAAGGCACCTTATGTTGTTGGGGAGGAGAATTATTTTCCATCTTTTGGAAATTTAATTGTAGGCTCTACTTCCAATGAATAGATGCTTGAAGGCTCTACTTCCAAAGAAAACTGAAGAACTTTGGTTTACATTTTTATACTTATAACCTATACACAGCAAGAATATGTAGAAGTAGTTGAGCCAACTGATTATCCTAGAATAGAATTCTCGTGGTTTAAAACATCAAAGGTAATGAGATGGCTCGAGCTGTTAAAATGCCATAACAACAATTAATTGAGATGGCCGGCCCAACAGCAAAGGGTGCTAAAAGAATTCAGAAAGTTGCATGTTCGATCCTTTAAAACAGTAGGAAGTAATGGCATGGACAGTATGGTACTCTGGAAGCTTAGTTTCTGATTTAAGCAACCAGCAAGTATACGCCGACAAAGTCTGTCTCACCATGTACAGTCTAAAAGAGAAGTAACTACGATTGGAATGAGCAGCGGCGAGGCACTATAAATTGTCAGTTACTGAATAGCTAAGCAACATAAATGAGTTTTCAAACAATGAAACAATTGAAAAAGTATACCTATCATGGCCAAACTCACACAAGAAAGAAACCTCCTCACAACTGAAAGGAGCAGAGGTCTTTCCCATCACAGTTTGCATTGCATGGTTGGCAGGGAAAAATCCAGTGTGCATTGATGATTGACCAGAACTGGTTTGTGATTCGCGTAAGCGAACAAGAATAGAATCAACGCAAAACTTGACAGACAAGGTTGGATCTGGTCCACTATCTTTAGATATATCAAGTGTCATTTCTTTAACTTCCAAACCAGCCGTTGGTGTCTACAAAATTTGAAGTGAACCAACATGCATAAGAAACAAAAAGCATGAGTGGGGAAAAAAGTACTAAAATAAACAAGCAGAACATAAGCATAAAGAAGGGGAAAATTAAAAAACATGTGCATTACAACCAATTAGGAACGCACTCCAGTCAAAATGGATATCCCTTAAGAACAACTTTATATAGATATCACTGCATCGACGTACTATACAAAGGCTACAGTCCATTGCAAACAGGAACTACTTACGTACAATTCCTTCACTTAATGGGTAATGAATTTCCATTCACATAAAGCATTAAAAATATTCCCCAATACCACCAACTAATGAAGTACTCCAAACTATCCTGTATGATTTTCCGTGCACATAAAACCAAGTAATTAAATTCCCCAATACTACTAAGTAATGATATACTCCAAATCATACTCTTCTTGGTAGCGCTTCTTAATAATCTGTACACAAGTATAAGAAGAGTAAAATATTTATTTCAGTGTCCCATATATGACTTTGAAAAAGTAGACAAGAACACATTTTTTTTGATAGGTAAGATAACTGAATTAGAGGCACTCAAAGGGGACCCCATGTACACTGGAGTATACCAATAAACCAAAAGAATATATCCATACCTCAAAGTACGTCTTTCCCAAATATCTCAGAATAGTGAGTACCGTTAATGAAACCCATAAGATAATACACTCGACTCATTGAGATTCTCATCATTTCTATTTCTTGACATACTAACATTGTTGATCACACCAACTCCGAGCATTTTTGGCTCCATTTCTCGTCTCTTGTCTGTTCCCTTTTGTTCTTACCTGAACTCTTAAAGCTACTTCCTTGCAAGCTCTTCTAGTTTGCACCGACTGAACATTTACCTTTACTTCATATAGTCCCACTATATCCCCCAAAAATGCCTAAAGTTGTAAAATCTCCCTTCTGAAACTGGCCTGGCTACGCCCTCGTGTTAAAACACATTACAGTGGAGCTCATATGAATTCTTAGATATTAGCCACAAGTTGCAGATTAATGGAGTTAATATTAATAGGATCTCTAGTTTCACATTTATCGTCAAATCTATCAACACAAAAATTTAGTTTACTCCAATCAACGAGTAAATACTTCAACTGATTTCTTTTGTTTTTTCTAAACAACGGTGTTGTTTGGGAAAGCTTGCAAACACTCGACTATTCCATCGAGTACCTCCTCTTTCCCACATATCGGGTACTTTTGTCCACTAAAGCTTAGACAAATAGGAAAAAGTCACCTGGTTTTTGTCCCTGTTGGGATTTGAACCTTGATCTCCAAGGTGTACGTCAACCGATTTCTTGTATGCATTACAATTGGAATCCTACTATGCATAATTGAACATATAGGAAGTAATGCACACTACAAACAAAAGCAATTAATATCCTTGCTTTGTTATTACCGCTCACACATAAAGAAAAAATCTCAGTGAATCGAGAGATAACTCAATATTGTAAGAAGTATTTTCAGCACACACAATTAAAAACAGTCATAAATTTGACGAAAAGGTAACGGCAAAAGCAACATCCATTGGAGTTTTTGGTGCAACAGTATGGTGGAAGAAAAGGGCAAGTAAAACAATAATCATAAATGACAAAAAGAACAAGTATGATGATTTAGGCTTACCTTCACAACCGTCTCAGTTACAGAAACCGACAAGAACTTGGCTATATTAGCTACAGCCATCCACTTCCTTCTACCTATTTTCCGAGATTTATGAGATCTTGTTCTCTTTGAGCTTGTCTTTTTTGTGCTTTTACTTGAAGCCCTTGTTACAACATTTAGTCCACATATTAACAGATGTAGTTTAGGGTCCCTGGAAATCAGACCAGCCCCAATCTTAACCAAGGACTGTCTAATACTGAGTCTGACTTCCCTGATGGATATGCTCTCAACAGCACCCTGAAAATTATCAGTTATCATGATGAGAATAATGATTTAAAGTAATTATGACTCAAGAATAAATAGAAGATCTTGCAGGGATTGTTGCCTTGACAAGTAAACAATCATAAACTTGCAATTCAAGGCCAAAACAGTAATACAAAGTTAAGAATTCCCTTAAGTGCAGGACAGTAGCCAAATCACTGTGCACTTGGTGCAAGAACCATCGCGAGTACTGGAATAACATAACTTACTACAACATTAATCTATACTTTGGAACTCAAAGACGTACAAAAATGGCAAAGGTGATCTTGAGAATTCTAGATACCCAATGTTTTCTAATAAACAGAAATACTTGCTAACAAGGACCCTGTTCCACCCAGGTCATATCCTGGAACTCAGAAGATCAACTGCCAAGAATGCTAAAGTGATCTTCGACGTTCGTAATTAATTTAAAACTTAAAGCTTGTTGTCATGGACAAAGCTGGTCAAGTGTATAGCGCTCTAAGCAATGTATAGTACTCCTGACAATGTACGCATACACCGGATACAGTGGGAAAAGCTCTGTTTACACATTATTTAAGGATTGCTGCTACAGAAGTACATTCTTACAGGCAGTGATATATATATATGTATATATCAGCAACATTCCCAATTTATAGATCCCTTTATAAAAATACATGAAGAATATCTCCACACCAATCAATGTGAAAGAAAAAATAAGTGAAGTTCTAATAAAAACAGACAAGCCAATACTTCGAGAATACCAGGCGTTTCATTCTTCTCCTCACATGTGTTAATCACTACAGAAGCTAAAGAAACACACAGAATAACAAGAGTAATATCACCATGATAGAAAAAAGTCACCAAAGCTCAAAGACCACTTCGAATGAAGAATTTAATTTTTCCAAAGCACTGGAAATAGCCAATACTAATGATTCGTTCTAATGAGAAGGTCTTTCCACAACAATCCAACTCAAGCTATGATCAAAGAATCATCACTAGATTAGTTACATGGTCTCTGGCAAGTCTTGCCAAGGGGTAAACAGTAGACACCAAGTGATTAT
The DNA here is from genome assembly GCA_026153255.1 of Solanum medicagineum. Classification (NCBI taxonomy): domain Eukaryota; kingdom Viridiplantae; phylum Streptophyta; class Magnoliopsida; order Solanales; family Solanaceae; genus Solanum; species Solanum medicagineum. The sequence goes on from JAPFFP010000012.1 coordinate 17,600,239, forward strand.
GTGCCAGTTTGGGAACATAATGGATAATAACACTGTGTCAATCATGGTCTTCAAGAGTATACTATCAGGATAGTAAATGACCAAAAATAGCTCAGTGAAATCGACAATGTACTAGCCTAATATATCATAAGTTGAGTCGCCACTGGTATCTCTACCGATAAACGTGGCTTGCAAAGAGAATGTTTTCCAGGGAAAACTATGGTAAACATTCTTACACTAACTAGCATTTAAAGCTTTAGAACAATCTACAACAACAACAAGAACATACCCAATGGAATCCCACAAGAGGGGTTTGGGGAGGGTAAAATGTACGCAGACCTTACCACTACCTCATAGAGATAGAGAGGTTGTTTATGGGAACCCTCGTCTCAAAAATCAAGCCCCATAAGCAGAAAATACTAGATATGAAAAAGGGAAAGGAAAAGAAAAAAAAAAGAATTGACTAATGACGAAAAGTAAATGCTAGCATGTAAATACGATAAAATTAGCAAATTAACAAATATAAGACGAATAATGACAATATGGGATATAAAGACATGACTAGTCCTACTAACCTACTATATCACAAGGCCAGACATCAACCTTACCCTACTAGCCTTTTAGCCTACTACCCTAATACGTGATCACCACTCCTTTCTATCTAAGGTCATGTCCTTCGCGAGATGAAGTTTTGCCATATCTTGTCTGATCACCTCCCCTCAGTACTTCTTCGGTCTACCTCTACTCGTCCATGTAACTCCTAAATCCAGCCTATCCCACCTCCTAACAGGAGCATCACTTCTTCTCTGCACATGTCCAAACCATTGCAGTCTTGCTTTCTTCATTTTGTTAGCCACAGGGGCCACCTCTAACTTCTCCCGAATGATCTCATTCCTAATCTTATCACTCCTGGTATGTCCTCACATCCATCTCAACATCCTCATCTCCACGATCTGCATCTTCTAAATATATGAGTTTTTGATTGGCCAGCACTCCACCTGATATAGAAAAGATGGTCTAACCACCATTCTGTAAAACTTACCTTTAAGTTTAGGTGGTATCTTCTTATCACACAATACTCCAAAAGCTAGCCTCCATTTC
>JAPFFP010000012.1:17601418-17615430 GCA_026153255.1 Solanum medicagineum
TCTATTCCCAGCGGAGGCAAAAAACACTAGGCAATTCTTTCCCATTTATCCAAACTTTGATGGATAAAGTTACCCGGTACATGTGCCGGTACAACGTAGCAGGTACCTCATGAAATTAGTTGAGGTGCACAAGCTAGCTCGGATACCACAATTACCAAGGAAAAAAAAGTTAATAATAAGTGGGGCTTCATGTGCCAAAAGAAAACAATCAGGGAAGGTGGCACAGTAGTTGTAGGTGCAGTTTGGAATTTGGCTCTTATAAGAGCTATCCCTAACCTGAGCATTCAAAAGGAAAGCACAGAGCATGGGAAGTGGTTCCGCTGGCTCTCACATGGACAATTATAGAAAATCCAAGAGCGTTGAAAGAGTAGAAAGATTTATATTTCTTTCTTCCTTTCCAGTAAATTTGTGAGCACCTGCTATATTTTTTAAAGAATCATATTCTTTTACGAGTTGTCAAGGAACTACGTTCTACATGTATGAGCCACTGAAAACTCCATACTGGATCCTACCCTAACACTGCTCTTCTGTCGTCACTATCTAGATCATGCCCATACTCTATTTCTTTTACTCCAAGAATTACACCATTAATGTCTACTTAGATCATGAAAAGTTAAAGCATTAAGTCCTAAATGTAAGATTAGATATGTTTATAAATTTTACAGCAGTCTTAGTCAGAACACTAACCTAAGGTGAATACTAAAATCAATACTCATGCTAAATCAAATGAACTTCTAATACATATTGTCTACCTCTTCTAACCAACTTCTTAAGAAATGCATCACCTAGCAAGGTTGACAACGAGCAGTATATCATTTAAATAATTATGCATGGAGTCAAACATAGTCAGCTAAAAGAATAAATATAAACAAAAACAATATATAGATTTGGTTTGAGTTAAAAACTGCTCTGCCAAACAAAGACAGTATCAAAGACAACTGGAATCACTACCTGAATGTACAGATCAAAGTGAAAGAGAAAAAAGGGGAAAAGGTAAAAGAAACAACGGACCTTGTTGAACTTCACTGCCACGTCTCTCAAGCAATTACATCCTCCAACACGGAATGAAACGGAGGCTTTCATGACCCGGCTTAAAATCCATATGAACAACCTTGAAGAAAATCTGAGCAAGAAATGCATAAAGAACACAGACTAAATATAATTCAGTGAACCTAAAAGAAAAAAGATATTGAAACAAAAAAAATGATATTCACGGATTAAAGATTGACCGAAATAAGACCACGCAAATGTTTTAGCAAACACAGATTATCTGAATAGAACTAGACTGTTTAATGCTGACACTCAAAAGAATGGAAAGTGTCTGCAATCACTATTAAGACTCAATATTTTGCTCCAAAAAGAAGCATAAGACAAGCATATCATCAAGACATCAGTCTAACCCAATTAAGTAAAGCCTTACATTATATAAAACTACTCTATCAAATCAATATAGAGAAGAGAAATGTGAAGGGATTGAAACAACTCTATCCTAGCTGCTACATGAATTAGGGTATGATATTTTTCTAGAATGTCATTAGCACAACAGCCAAAGTTCAATAATTCAACTAATGGATTATAGTTCTCCAGTAATTTTCAAGAAAGCACTAGCACAACCTCAAAAGTTTTACTGATGATAAATATTTCCCTTCCCCATCCCATTTGCCACATTATAATAGAAATAAAGTTGATATTAAATATATACTTATATAATCCTTTGTTTTTGTTTTAGAAAGAATGACGAGTTTGCACTGTTAGAGCCAATCCATTCAATTCTCCAAGTAAATTCAGACATCGGTTCCTTCATTTAAGAGTGCTATAAGTATATATTTTCATATTAGAAGTATATTTTCCATTATCTAGGTTCAGTGATAAAGACATGTGGGATGACTGCATCTGATAATGTGGCCTAGTGGCTAGTAGTAGATGAAGTGGGAGGAGAACCATAAGGCCTAAGGTTCAGATCCCATCTAAGGCAAACAATACTAGATGATCTATTTTCATCTAAGTCTTAGTAGGCAGAGTTAAATAGTACTTATAAAAAGTGGGAGGGTAAGATAGTCGAGGTGCTCCTAAACTAGCTCAAACACTACCGTCCTAGATAACAAAAAACATTTGAATGTGTGGAAAAGGCAATTAGGTGTGAACAGTATAGACAATGGAGCCACACTACTGGGATGCACCAGCTAACTCAGATAAGATCTCTGGTTATCAAAGAAATATATTTTAAAAATGTATGAAAAATCTTAGTCAAGCAAAATCAACTATTTGGGGAGAGGTTCACATAAAATGGATAGTATTGTGTTCTTGTAGTACTGCTCTGTTAGTACTTCCATCATTCCTTTTTCTGGAGTGCTTTGATTTCTTTTCTTTTTTTCTTACACTTCCATTATTTCTTTTCCTAGACCATTTTAGACTGTTTTCCTTGAGCTGAAGGTTTAATGGAAACACCCCCTCTATGTACACCTACCCACCCCAGACTCTACTATAAGTCTATTTACACTATACTCTCCTGAGTTTCCTCAGACATAGTTTTGTCATCATTGTAGTCACATAAAATGTAAAAGAGAACATATTGATAACTATACGATTGGAAGTGTCTCCAAAATTGCAAAATTGAACACAACAACAAAACATTGGGAGCGTAAACAAACAATTCTTATATAAACAACGATTTGCTAACATAGTACTTGAAATGCATTTAACTTACTTGATTATACTCCATAGTATAGCCGAAACAACAAAAAAGCCCAACATATACTTAACCAAAGAAGCAGCCATGGCGATAACCGAATTAGTACCGTATCTCACTGATAAATCATTGCTCAAAGCAGAAAAATCAAATCCCTATACATTTTTTTCTACATTTTACGAAATTGAGAAAGGAATAGAAGAGTAATACGGAGAAATTGACAGAGAAGCGAGGTAGAAGGAGGGTGAGAAAAGGTCAATGGGAGTGATTATAGGAGAAGGACGTAAAAGGAATTGTGTTCGATCCGCCATATTTGCATTACAGGAAACAGAGAAAACTCTACGTTAACAATTTTGTCTTATAATATGAGAAGGAAAAAAAATTATATAAAAGTGATTAAATTAAAATCGTAAAAAATATATATAAATATTCAGTATAGCTTGTCATAAAAAATTAAAAAAAAAATATACATATATTGATTATAAAAATATAAATTATATATACATAAGTTATACAATAAATATATATTATAATACACTTAAAAACTGAATATAATTTGACTATAAATAAAATATACACTTTACTATATATCCTATACAGCAAATGGCCTTTTTTCTAATAATTATTTTAGTCAAACGGTAATGTACTATAATTATTCCAAAAAGAATTGTTAATTTGTCCCACTATTATCCAAAATATTCAATTTTGCCTAGTTATTACACCAAAAAAAAAATTCATCAGCGTGAAATAAATAAATTTCATGTATTCAAGCACTTCAATATAGAGGTGTATTTTTATATAAAAAAAGTGATAGTTAAAGTATGAAATATTTTAAAATTATGATAATTAGGTAGTTAAATAAAATATTAAATAATTGAGATAAAACTCATAACTTTCGACGCTCATCATGGGTCATCCGGAAACAGTCGCTCTATGTTTTTAAACATAGGGGTCAGGCTGCGTACATCCGACCCCCCCTTACCCCGCAATGGGCGGGAGCCTTTGAGGCATTGGGGTAATGTTGTTGAGATATAAAACTCATAAAATGATGAGTATTTTGATACTTATGTATTTTTATCATTAACACTCAAAATATAATAATAGTAACTTATACAATTTTGTCAATTAATTTCATATTGTGTGCTTTCCTCCATAATTTTCATTTCCACAAAAAATCAAAAATATAGCTTAGCTGAGGTAATGAAACTTTTCTTGCAATGATTCTTCAATTTTGTTAATTGACCTTCAGATTTTGTGCTTTCCCGCCTATTTTTTATATTTTTTTAATTGTTAATTGTAATTTCTACTTGACAATTGTCATAACAGTTTGAGTATTATAATAAAAATATATTTTAAGTTAATAAATAAGATTTTATGTTATAATGATGTCATGCTTGCTTTTGGCACTGCGAAGAAACTGTATTCGCTCAATGGATACAATGTCGCTCATGGTAAAACTTCATATGAATCTGATGTATTTTTATCTTTCAACTAGTGACTTAGAAATTAATTCTAACTCTCATATGATGAAAAAAATAAAAGGTCATGAGAACTTATTGAATTGTTATGAGTAGAACGAATGGGGCACGTTTTGAAAAAAATAATCTGTTACCAGATCATCCTATTAAAAATAGAGGTATTTATAAATTATTATATATTTTTACTTATTATTTTTTATATTTTGATTATTATACTATTTATTATTATTCTCTTCTCTACTATGTCTAACGCGATTTTTTCATTACTATATTTTTTGTCAATACTTGATATTGATATGTTTTACTTGCGTGTCCCAGATATTCATTTTCACCCTTTTGGGGGAAAAAAATGAGGAGAAATTATGGTCAAAACTGTTAAATAAATAGTATGATTCAACTATCAATTTTTTACATTATCGCTTAATTGGCCTTGACTTTGATCCATGTAGCTTCTCCTTCTCAATCGAACTCTCAACAAATCTCTGTGTTGAGTATATGAAGACTCCATTGATATACCATCAAGCAAGGAAAAAGCTCAAATACAGTACAAGCATGAAGAATCTCCACTTCATTTTAGCACTTATACTCATCTTCACGGCCGTCGTCGTCGCCGTTGACTCGGAAACATCATATCCGACTGTCTGCATTATCGGCAGCGGAATCGGAGGATCATCAGTGGCGCACTTCCTACGGAGCTACTCCAGCTCCGGGATCGGCGATATCAGAATCTTCGAGAGGCATGATATCGTCGGAGGACGCACGGCGACGGTGACTATTGCCGGCGAGACATTCGAGGCCGGTGCATCCATTCTTCATCCGAAGAACTACCACGCTTTGAATTACACTAAGTATCTAAATCTCTCTGTCCGACAACCTCCTCGTTCTGAATCTGATTCGTCTTTCGGTATTTGGAACGGACGTGATTTCGTTTTCAAAACCCTAAGTTCCAATTCAAATCTCCCTATCTTCCAACGGGTTGTGTCCTTCGCCAATTCGGTTTTAATTTTCTTTCGCTACGGATTCTCTCTGTTTCGCATGAATAATTTCGTCGACAATACCGTGAACAATTTTTTGAAGTATTATGAAGATTTTGAGTCACGGCCAGTGTTCGAAATTGTGGAAGAGATGCTTAAATGGTCGGGGCTTTACAATTTGACGAGAAGAACGCTACAAGAGGAGTTACTCGGTGTTCGTATGTCTCCTCGGCTCATTGAAGAACTAGTCACTGTTATTACCAGAATCAATTACGGGCAAAGTGTCAGCATCAGTGGACTTGCCGGAGCTGTTTCTTTAGCTGGATCTGATTCAGGTGTATGGTCAGTTGAAGGCGGAAATCGGCAAATGGCTGCCGGTTTGATCAGTAATTCAGACGTTAAGCTTCACCTTAACGAAGAAGTGGAATCAGTTTCATTCATAGATCAAAAATATCAACTCAATACCACAAAAGGAAAGAGTTATCAATGTGGAATAACAGTCGTGGCTACACCTTTGGATGAGGTGAAAATTCAATTTCTTCCCGGAATTTCAATCCCGGAGAGGAAATTACAGCATACGTATACGACATTCGTTAGAGGTCTATTGAATCCGGCTTATTTTGGTTTAGGTTCAGTATCAGAAGTTCCACAACTGGTGGGCACTGTTGAGACTCCTCATGTTCCATTTTCGAGCATCTCCGTTCTTAAGCAACACAAGGAGAATGATATGTCCTACAAGGTGTTCTCGCGTAAACCTCTTGACGATGATTTATTAGATCGGATTTTCAGCGTGAGAAACGAGACAGTCAAGATAGACTGGGGTGCATATCCTCATTATCATGCTCCTGAGGTATTTGCGCCGTTTATCTTGGATGGTCAGCACTTGTACTATGTGAATGCTTTTGAGAATGCAGCAAGCACCATTGAAACAAGTGCTGTTGCTGCTGAAAATATTGCAAGGCTCATTCTTTCCAGGCTTTCTGGGCAAAAACCCGCGAGTTCAGTGAAATTGAAAAGCTTTGGCGATGATGCATACAATGTGCATGCAGACTTGTGAGTCGAATATCACTTGCCTTTTTGCCATACATGTATAATATGCCGGAGTTTTCTGGTGTTGAGTGTGTATTTGTTTACACATGCTAATACATACAAAGCAATCTGTTTAGCTTTGTTAACTCCCTGGTATTAGAATAGCCTCTCATGTATTCGAGTTCACTCGGTTTTCTTTTCGTTGTACTGTAACTTTTTGCATCGACGTGATGCCATCAATGAAACTACTTGTGTTGTCGAAAAAGAACGTGAATTCTTGAGCTCATATCAATGTCAGAGATACTAAAGCTTAACATTGTACAAAAGGTCCATGATAAAATACATTGGCACCATAGATATAACAGTTTGACTACTTGATGTTTGCTGGTTTGGATAAAATATAGGTGTTAAACGGCCCTGGAAATATTCCTAGAATGGATATAACCACACCTCTACTTCACCCTTTCCTCTCATGCTTATCTTATGTCGATTTCTACATTAAATTATAGAAATGCAAATCTGTAACAGAAAATTCTCTCAATCAGCTGTCTTCTCACTGTGTAAGCAGCTTTGAGTCACATGCTACAATCTTAACGCGGTTAACAGTCTCTTGGCATTCCTCGCTCTTGAACACAGCATCTTGCAAGATAAAAGTCCACACATTGTCACAGAACCTGTAGGTGTGAAGATGTCCCTGCAACCATAGTGGCTCAAAATTAAAAGAAGAATATGCTGAAGCAATTTCATGCTAATAAGCCCCAAAAAATCACAGAATGAACAGCCAAAATTCAGTAGGGATCAAAGGAACATGAAAAGAAACAAAAAGGTTGAAATACCCAACAGACAAATTGCGGGCAAGAATTCTTCATAAATAAGTTCTGACCATAGATGGTATAGCAAAATCAAAAAGATGACCAAAAAAAAAGGAAGGAACACAGTTGTGCATATTTTAATATCTAAAAGAATATTCTTGAGATATATTATCCCCTCCAATGCACTAAAAAGTATGACCAGCGGTCAACCAAAAATTGGCTCAAGCACCACCAACTAAGCTATAAGCTAAAGACAAAATTCGCATGGAAAGAATGACCAACATCCATGAACCAAATACTTGAGACTTCCAAATGTAATGCTATAAATTGTATCTTATTCCCCCCAAGAGTTGGCTAGCATCTGGCTTGACTCTGGTGATAGGCACTCACATTTTGACAGGTTGTGCATACTTCTATCAATTATTTTCTAGTTGCACAATAGCTTTTTACTCATAAACTTGTATGAGAGCCGTCATGGTAAGTGGAGAGACATGTTTGGTTACAAAGATAACAGAATAAACAAAGAAACAGAATGAGTAGAGGAGTTGAGGTTAAGAGCAAAGCAGTAGTTACCGAAGGAATCTACATATTAACGTACTTTACTTCGTACAATCAATATGAGAGGTGGCCGTCTGTTATGCTTCAGGAATCAATCATAGTTTTAATTGTGACAGTATAATAATCAAAGCAGTATGTCCTTGAGCCTTATTGTGCGAGTTGTCAAGTCAACAGCTGTAGTGCAATTTGTGATTTTAAAATTTGCTTGGTGAAAACAACGTCAAAGCTTGCTGTCATGTTTTTTCTCGTCATCAAGAACGATTAGCCAGTGAATCACTTTATTTTGACTAAAGGACCAGATCTTGAAAGATTGCTGGATTTTAGAGGAATAATTTCTTTATATGTTTTGCTTTTCTCATGGGAAAGCACTCCTCAGTCCTCGTTGCCATTAAAGTTTACAACAATGTTTCCTTCTAATTCAAGCTCAGCTACTGAGCAATCTTCCACCATACCTACCACCTTCGAGGACATCAACTGAGAGACTGCTCTCCACATCTACCCCTCAAGATACCTGCCACCCCCCGCCCAAAAAAAAAAATAATTCTTTTTTTAAGCGTATACTAACTAGTACCTAAAGATGTGTTGTCAATGGCTAGTTGGTTATTGCAGAGAACAAGCAAATCAACAAAATCAGCTTCCTAATAGCCTGTTAGCCCAAACTTACTTTTGCCCAGAAGTGTGTATTTTTTCTAAAAAGTGCACAGGCCAACTTTTCTAAAAAGTGTGTATCTTTAAAAAGTGAGGTGTTTAACCAAGCTTTTGGGGGAAAATAGGTGCTTCTGGGGGAAAGTTTGGCCAAACACTAATTATTGCTCAAAAGTCTTTTTTTAACTTTATTGGCAAATACCAACTGCTTCTCACCAAAAGTACTTTTTTCAAAAACACTTTTGGAAAAAGCACTTCTCAAAATAAGCTAATTGTAGAAGCTTGGCCACAGGCTATATGACTTGGCAAAAGAAGCCTCCTTTATGAAGATAACTAAACTCACCCCCTAGATGTTTACGTTGTCAGTCATATCATATAAAACAGGGATGAAAATAGCAATTAATCCTCTAACCACTTCTTATCTTTTTTGTTTTTTCCCTAAAGGAGAATGATAAGCTTCGGTCAGATGGACTGGGATGAGCATGATTCAAGTGGAAGACCTCAACTTTTGCAACTGCAATACTTATGAGGTCCCTTTTCAAATTTTATTACACAAGGAAGCGTAAAAAGTATGTGCCTGATTTATATAATTTTAAAAGGGGGGGCAGATCTGAGAACGATTGCTATATCTCAAAAGTATATGCTCTATATCAACACAACACACAAATTCAGCAGGAGGCAGTCCATCAAAAGTTGCTTCTGAGTTGACAATTTTGAGCAACCAAACCACCTTTTTGCCCTTTGTGTTTTTGGGGATTGGATTGAAAGACCAGATCAATTTCGCTAAGATACTGTCGATCTTAGAATGGGACAAGCTTAACATTTTAAGAGATGTTCTCCCCCATCATTACTTATGTAGTATTTTCTAAGTAACAGGCTAAAGATCATCCTTTCCACACACATCATTCCTCATCACTATATGAGAAAATTAACACTTGCTTATCAACTGACAGTGATAACAGAGCGGCATTTTTGGGATGAGTAAAAGTAATATTGGGGTGGCCACATTATTTATAGAGTTGAAACCGTTTGCCAACTAACCCTCGGTGATTTCTCGACAATTAAAGGAAAAACAGGTCTCCCTTATCTACGCTTTTCGTTTTGTTCTTAAACAACATTTATTCAACTAATTGGTTGTGTTAAGAATGAGGGCAACGATCTGATATTCTAAACTTTCAAATAATGAGACACATCATTTCCATATATGGTGAAACTATTTGAGATGCCAAGAGATATTTAAACAGAAAACAAGAAAATACCCACACCAACATAAGTGAAGTTTAGAGAAATCTTGTTCATTGGTAGATGACATATTGTTATGTGCTTTCCGTTATTAGTCGCCCTTTATATTCCCTTTCCTTTCCTTTTTGTCATATCTAGTTCATTCTTCTTATGGATTTTGAGACGAGGGTTTCTATGAAACAGCCTCTCTACTTCTAGTTGGTAGTGGTAAGGTCTGCGTACATTCTATCCTCCCCGGACCCCACTTGTGGGATTCCACTGGGTATGTTGTTGTTGTTGTGGTAGATAACATCCCAAGTTCTATATATTATTTCAAGTCCAGACCAAGTGAGGAGTATAGGACAATAACCTCCCCCACCTCCCACTCCCACATTAACAGGACAAAATGGATTGTCTTAATGAAGTGATATATCTATTGACAGCATCTATCAATCTCTCTCTATGAATGGAAGTACCATTTTAAGACTGAAAACTATATCTTGGACAATGTTGTCAAAGGCGCACTTACGCCCTATAGCAAGGCTAAAAACATGTTGTGTGCTTTAGTCTCATCATCAAGGCTCTCGACCATACTTTTCCTTGCCAACGATTATTCCCCAAAACAATTGATATTTCACTAAACCATTACTTATTTTTTTAATTTTGTTGTCCATATATTTGTCATTCATACTTATAATTATTAATCTTAGACTAAAAAATATATATTTGTAACTTCTTCTCCTATTGTGCCTTTTTCCATTTGAAGTCCACACTTTATTTGCACTTAAGAGTTCAAAAAGAGATTACAGCTTTTTTGCAGGTTCCACTTTTGATAACACTGATGTAAAATGAAAGAGACAGCTAATTCCATTTTTTTTTTTTTTTGGGGGGGGGGGGTTACGAGGTGTGGAACAAGTATCCCCGGTTCTAGGAAAAACTTAATGAATTCATCATGTCCTTCATCTTCCCTTCTTTTTAATAAAACCAATAGAAAAAATTCAGCCACTATTGGGTAATTTTTTGAAACGTAACTAATACTAGTAAGGTCTATGAGGTAGTCGTAAGGTCTGCGTAACCCCACTTGTGGGATTCCACTGGGTATGTTATTGTTTGTAACTAATACTAGTAAATTATATCATTTGAAAGCAGCCAGAAAGTCAAAAATCATCAAAATAACTTATAATTATGTGACTCATTAAGCTGGACAAATGAAATACTGTGATGTCACCTCATCTGAGGAATGTAAACAAACACAAATGATTTTAGTTGGCTTCTTCATCTTTTGTTCTTTTAAATAAAGCTAATAAAGACAGACTCAACCATGGCTACTAGTAAATTAAATCATTTAGTAAGTTTTCAAATTTGTAAAAAAGATACAGAAAGTCAAAAAAGAGTCTGTGATTCATAATTATGCAAATCATAAAACTGATCCAATGAATAATATCGGTGTGAGCTTATAATATGGATATAAACTGACAGCCAAACAGAACATAAGAAAAAAACAAATTTTAAGTACCTTAATAGTAACCTTGCTCTTTACTTGAGTCTCCAAAGCTTCAGTCATTGACTGCATTGCAACAACATAAGCGATAAATATAGCTTAAAGCCAACAAAATCCAAAAAATGAAAAGAAATTTTTACTGTTATTCACAACTTTACAACTAAATTATTTGTATTGATATGTACATATATACAGGCATATCAAGGCCAGTACACGCTTACAGAAATAGACTGCCACTAAATGCGAGGGCAGATGCAAAGCTATTGTAATAGAATTAAACCATATATATAGGTGATCCATTGGTCAAAAAAATAGAATTCTACTTTCAAGTTTGAACTCAGTAACGCAAAATAGTAGTAGGTGCAATAAAGTCCCATGCTTTTTGACTTAAAATCCGGGAAATTGAGCTAGCATTTGGATGTAGATTTTAAAAATTGTCTTTAAATATCTTTTTCGCCATGAAATTTGATCGGATGTTGAAATTACAATCTCCAAATACTATTTCGCGAAAACTAGCTCAAACCAATTTCCGATTTTGGAAATTTCCACCAGCAAAACTTCAATTTCTTTTAGTTACCCAAAAACTAGCTCAGACCAGTTTTGGGATTTCCTCGCACAAAATTTCAGGTCTTTTTAGTTCCCAAAAATTAGCTCAGACCAGTTGTTTTAACTTTTTGGGATCTTTACTCACAAAACTTCAATTGTATCCCAAACAAAATGCATAGCCAAACACAAATTCAAAGACTCAATATTTCAAGTTTCAACTTCAAAATCTATGGCCAAACCGGAGCTAAAATGCAAGGAAAGATGGTGTGCTTGGGCACATCGCACTAGACTTGAACCATATAATAGTTAAACAATCCCCAAACAAAATCACACCATAATTTCTACTACTTAAATTTGCATACTAAATTTGTACCCAAAGCCACAAATAACAGTATATCCACTTTAAATCCCAGATCCAGACAAAATACAAGGCATAAAAAAAGACCTTGTCAAACTGCACGAGAACTTGAATGGCGTGCTCTGGGCTAAGAATTCCGTTGGATACCATTTCATCAAGTGTTTCAGTCAAACACATCCCAATTGTCGACCTCCTGTATAGCTCAAAAGTCGCCATTTTGAGCCCTTTTTTTGAGATCTGCAAAAACAAAATTAACAATCAGCTCAAAATAGAAAGCAGATTCTTCAAGCAAACAATAATAGAATTCAATTATGTACAAAAAATTACAAAGAAAGGTTAATTAAGGGAGAAAGGAGAGTTACGATTGAAGAACGAGAGAGAGAGAAAGGAGAGAGGAATTTGTTTGAAGAGAGGGAAAGGAATTTGGGGCTTTTTATACCCTAATATTCGTAGCGGATGGCTTATATAGGCGAGCGGTGGAATTGTGAAATGAAATGACTATATTACCCTTTCTTTGTTTTTTCTCAATAGCAGTAGGATTGCTATAAAGGATTTTGATAAATTATCCGAACTAAAGCTAGTATCTGACTATAGATTTTTTTAAAAAAAATTGATATTTGTTTTAATCATGAAATCTAATAAGATATAAAATAAATTGGATATTTCAGTATATGTTCAAAGAATTATTAATTCTATCGATCTATTCATTTTTGAAATTAGATATGTTATTAATGTGGGTATATCCACTCTCAGAGTAGAGTTCACGATTTCAATAAAATGCATGTTCAAATCATACGGTGATACTTAGTCATGGGACTATGGTATATCCATTTTCATAGTGAGATCCACGATTTCAATACAATGCAAGTTTAAGCACAATTTCAAGTTTCAAATATTACAACTTCAAGAAAAAAAAAATTCAAGCTTGAACTTCAAAACTCATGATTAAACAAGAGCAAAGTATACTTCTTTTGTTCCTTTTAAGTAAAAGAAATTTAATTAAAAAATTTTGAAGTAATTTTTTTACTAATTTTATAATATACAATTTTAGATAAATAGATTAAAATAACAAGAGAAAGAGAATTTAATTTCTCCATTTCTATTGTATAACTTCTCAAACGCTTTATCATTTGTTGTATAAGAGAGATTTGAGGGGTGAAGCAGGCAAGAGATCGTCGACACGCTTTATCATTTGTTGTATAAGAGAGATTTGAGGGGTGAAGCAGGTAGGAGATCGTCGACATGTTTGCTTTAACTGTTCATTGACGTACCTGCTTCAACTATTTGATTTTACTATATCATTTTTATTACCTCTAATAAATTATTTTTCCTTAATGACAACTGTCGATTGACAGGTCTGCTTCAGCTCCTTTATTTTACAATATTATCCTAACAAATCATTTCTATAGCTGCTTCAGCTACTAAAATTTAAAAATGTTCATGGCTTAAATTCTGACTTCAATGATTAGTAACGTCATTATCATAAAAACTTGTGAATTGATGTCTAAGTACTTTATAATAGCAACATTCAAGCGTATTGCTAAGCCAATGAATCAAAATTATAGGCTCTCCCTCGAGAAGGTAAGACTTAATTTGGGAGATGGATATAGGTAATCAACCTTTTAAGTTGTTAGTGCATTCCCTAGATTTTGCTCTAGTCTAACCATAAAAAAGAAAAAAGGTGTAAATTTTCTTGTAAACTTGTCTTGAAAAATTGATTACATGCTTACATTATTCTAATTATGTATTATATATTTTTATCATTTAAAAATTAATTTATTTAGCCTTGAGACATAGAGCACCATTCTCATAATGAAAGTTGTATTACACTTAAGTTACATTATTTTCATCTTAATGCCACATCAGATTTCAAAATAAAAAATAAAAAATTCTCCATGTCATTCAACTGTTTCTTCTTTAATGAACACCACATGAAACTAATACCATCAATTAAGTACCAAATTCATATATTTCACCATCAAAAATCAAAGTAACCACTACAAATTTCATCATCTATGATCAAAATCAATAAATCACTATCTAATTAAATCACACCATCATCATTGTCCCACCAGAATTAGAAAAAACCACCACAACATTCAACACTCATAACTAAACTCATCACGCCTAATAAAGTATCAAACGTATACAACCACTTCACACATTAGACTGGTTACCCACTCGTGTCCACCGACCTCTAC
>JAPFFP010000012.1:17619662-17645349 GCA_026153255.1 Solanum medicagineum
GGGAAACTCTGCCGAAATTTCGGTAGATTTCGTATACATAAGGATGGAGTTTGGGGTTGAACGTTGGTCTAGGTGTCTAATCGACACCAGTCATGACCCCGGGGTTGGGTCGTGTAAAATCATATCATCATTAAAAGGTACAAACCCGCCAAGTCATTTACCATTATCAAACATGTTTTTATTAAAAAAAAAATTCCATATTAGTTTTATGGGTAAATAAATTCATTTTTCAAAATAAAGATATGTAATAGCTAGGTCACTATGATAGTTTAATCATGTATTTGACTTTTCGAGACAAGTTTAAAAAGTAAATTTATGCCTCTCCCCCCTTTAAGAAATAATGCCTAAAAGAAATACATGACCTAGTTGCGTGTGTGCATAACTTTTCATATCGATAGTTGATTAACTTATACGTTGTAGGATCTTGTGCTGATTTTGAGGAGACTTGAAGAAATCTATGCAGACTTTTTTAAAAGCAGATAATATCATACTACCCTCCATCCAACATTACTTGGCCATTGTTGACTTGGCGCATGTATTAAGAAGTAGTAAATAATTGGGTAATTATACCAAAGTACCCTTTGAATATAATAAATACTATGTATTGAAAAATGTAATGAGAAATAATTATAATTAATGATAAGGTTAATAAGAACTAAGTATAAAATTATCTCTTGATTTCATAAAGTGAATAAGTATTGTTGGATATTTCAAAATAATATCGGGGCTAATATTTTATTAAAAGTATCTTTCTATTAATTTGACTCAATAATTAATATCATAGTATAATTTTAGCAGGATAAATATGACGGAGACAGAAGATGGCGTGAGATCAATCTACTTTCACAATATTTCCCAAAATTGTCTCATGAATCAAATGGTCCATATATAACTTAATTTCAAAAGAGACCATTAAGTATACAAATAAAAACACACATAATGACTAAAAACATTTTGATGACTACATATATATATATATATATAGACCATACAATCTCTTAATGGATGCAATTTTTTTAAAGAAAATCATACGAATTTAACCTAAATCACATAACAGTATACCAGAGTAATGAGACGAGTTATTTCATCATTTATCCCCGAAACAGCTGACCCAAAATAACTAATCCCTCGGATGAAATTCTTCCCAACCCAAAAGAGCCCTGAAAGTCAAGTCAAAATTTTAAAGAATCTTCCAAATCTGTGACTGTCCCTCCACTATCTTCCAAATTTCAATTCTTACCAGAAAATAAATAAATATAGTAATTTAATTTAATAAATAACTACATTCTCATTGACCAACAAAACTAAAGAAGAAAATAGAAAGAATAAAATTTTCTATAAAATCAATTATCACACATCCTCTTCACCTGCACCAAAAAAGTCATGGCAGCCATGCTTCTGTTCCTCTTCTTCCTCTTCCTGTTGTTGGTATGCCCGACACCTTCACTTTCTGCTCGACGTTGTGCTGATTGTGGGTCTTCTCCTGTTCCTTACCCACTCAGTACTGGCCCAGATTGTGGTGACCAATCTTACAAAATACGTTGCAGTAGTAGTAACCCCCAACCCCAACTCTTCTTTGATACTCTCAACAATTCCTATCCAATCAGTTCAATTTCTCCCGAAACCCAAAGACTTACTATCCAACCATCACCATTTTTGTCAAACAACACCTGCATCACGCAGGACATTTCTACGGTGGGTGTTCAGTTGAATGATTCACTTCCTTTTAACATTACGAGCAGCAACACAATCATTTACCTTAACTGTTCCGCGACTTTGCTTTCGTCTCCGCTTAATTGCACGGCGGAGAGTTTGTGTCATACTTACCTGAATGGAAGTTCGGGAAATGGTGTTGACGCGTGTAGGAACGCGCCGATTTGTTGTACGTTTAAGGCAGGTGGATCGTCGACGTCGCATATGATTCGGGTCAGGGAATCGGGTTGTCGGGCTTACCGGAGTTTTGTGAATTTGGATCCGTCGTTGCCGGTGAGTAAATGGCCACAACCCGGGATGGAATTGCAGTGGATTTCACCGCCGGAGCCGGTTTGTACGGTACAGTCCGATTGTGATTCGGACTCGACCTGTGGACCCGACCCGAGTTCCAATGGAGGTGTCAGCAGATGTTTTTGTCATTCCGGGTTCCATTGGGACCCGATTGCGGCGTTATGTGCCCATGGTAAGTATTCCAATAATCTGGTTTGATTTAACAGAAAGTTTTATTACTTTGCAAATTAAAGTTAAATATTGCTAAAAAAAATAAGCTTTATTTTCTTTTTAGCAAACTATAAATGAAAGCATGACAATATTTTTAAAACTGAGAGAGTAATTTTTAAAAATTTGATCAGAAAAAAGATATATCTCTCCTTAAAAATGACATAAAATTGAGAAAAAATATTTGCACTTGGAACTTCTATATTAGTAATCTTAAGTTCAAAATTTCTTACCCCAGTAAATTATTTATTTTTAATATCAAATTTATTGCATCGAACTTACCTAGTTCAAATTATTTTTTCTATGTAATTTACGAAATATTACATGGAAAAAATGGTGCTACGAGTCCTTGTCATAAAAAAAAGGGCTAGAAAATCATTTCTCCGAGTTTTATTAGAGTGTCACTATGTTTGACTTTTTCTTAATTTGATGTACAGATGTGACTTGCCAAGATCCTCATGGTTGTAGTAGCGACTACACTGCACTCATAGCAGGTATTGCCACATTTAGTTTACATTATTCCTTTGTTTTTATTTAAGTTGTCCGGATTCATATTTTTTGCGCCACACTTGTAAAATATAGTGCGGGATTTGTATTGAATTTGGTTACTTTTGATCAATAGAAATTTGGGACGGATACAATGATTTTTATAATAAAAATAAAAGCTTAGATAAAATTGAATAAATTTAGGATAACTGAAATTTCTATGATGATCCTTTTTGTTTGATCTCTTATGAGTCTCTTCTTAGTGGGTGTTTGACTTATTTTTAGTTGCTTTTAACTTTTAAGCATTTTTGAATTTTAACAGGTATTTGGCAAAGATATAAAATACTTTTAAACACCTTGGTACAAAAATAAGCCAAAGTATTTTGGCTTTTAAGTAACTTAAAAACAGCCTATCCAAAACACCCCTTAATCAATATTTTGTCCTCCCAATGACTGGTAAGTTTTCCACACAGTGTCTCATAACTTAGACATATAACTTTGCTTTTGATTTATTTTTAGCCGAATTTCCAGGCCCGTATCTGAATTTATATGCTTGAATTTTATGATGTAGACCATGAAGGACCTAGCCTCTAAATTTCCACCAGTATTGGATACCCACATCCAAGCAATTTAGAGGAGCATTGGGCCATGATCTTTTAGGAGTTCATGTTTGTCCATAAAATTTAGAAAATTTCAGAATTTTGAGGAATTTGAAAAACACAAAAAAATTATCTTCACTTCAAAATTATTCAAAAAAATTCAATAACAACTCCAATTTGTATTCTTGGCCAAGCACAACTCTAATTTTCACATGTCATGCATTTTTCGCTTTGAAAATAAAAACTACTATTTTCATGGCCAAAAGGTTTCTACACTACTTTTGAGACTTCAGGGAGCTTATAATAACGGAAATTATCTACTTAATAACATGGTTGATCAATATTGTTTTTGGAGTAACTTTTTTTTTTCTGAATGTTTCTTGGATTTGCAGGTTTGACATCAGGCGTGGGTGTGACTGTGATTGCTGCTGTATTTGGTTTTTTTATGTACAGACGTTACAAGCGAATTAAGGAAGCACGAGATCGACTAGCTCGCGAACGGGAAGACATTCTAAACTCAGGTGGTGTAAAATCTGCGAAGCTATTTTCAGGGAAAGAAATCAAGAAAGCAACAAACAATTTCTCTTCAGACCGCCTTCTTGGTGCTGGCGGGTATGGTGAAGTTTACTATGGTGTACTTGATGATGGTACTGTCGTTGCTGTTAAATGTGCCAAGCTAGGGAATACTAAAGGCATTGAGCAAGTTCTCAACGAGGTCAGAATACTCTGTCAGGTTAACCACAAGAACCTCGTGCGCATTCTAGGTTGTTGTGTTGAGCTTGAACAGCCATTGCTGGTTTATGAGTATGTCCCGAATGGAACTCTTAGTGATCATTTGTATTTGCAACGCCAATTTCTAACATGGGAATGCAGGCTCAGCATTGCCCATGCAACTGCAGAGGGACTTGCTTACTTGCATTTCTCTGCAGTTCCTCCTATTTACCATCGCGATGTCAAGTCTAGCAACATTTTGCTCGATGACAAGTTGGATGCTAAGGTTGCAGACTTTGGTCTTTCACGGTTGGCACATACAGACCTGAGTCATGTGTCCACCTGCGCTCAGGGTACCCTTGGTTATCTTGACCCTGAGTACTACAGGAACTACCAATTGACAGACAAGAGTGATGTGTACAGTTTCGGGGTTGTGTTATTGGAACTCTTGACATCCCAAAAGGCTATAGACTTTAATCGGGAACAGGATGATGTGAACTTGGCTATATACGTGCAAAGGTTGGTAGAGGAAGAGAGAATAATGGATGCTGTTGATCCTGCATTAAAGGAGGGAGCAAGCAGTGTCAAGTTGGAGACAATGAAGGCACTTGGTTTCCTGGCTGTCAGCTGCTTGGAGGAAAGAAGACAAAGCAGGCCTTCGATGAAAGAAGTTGCTGAGGAGATTGAGTACATAATCACTATTGCTACTGCAAAAGCAATAGAATGACATGTTTAAAATGGTAAATGCAGTAGCTCTTATTGTGTAATTTTTAAGTTTTGCGAGTTAAAGGCCAGAAAGTAAGAGAAACAAAGACCCTGTAGTATGAATTTGATCGAATACTCGTTTTTCAAAGCTTCTTGTAAATACAACCTGAGAGTGAGTGAGTTTATACATATGTATAGAGTTGCCTTTTTTTAATCTCTTTTTCATCGTCTTCCAGCCAAAATCAATAATTTGACGAGGGGATAGTGTTCTTTCTCAAAATTTTGTTCACCTTTCAAGAAACTCTCCTGAATCATAGTATTAGATACTTGGAAAATGTATAGTTTTTGAAGGATTTGACACACATCACGTGGTATTCTTTTGAAGAGTGAGTGCTAGTTATTAAAGTTGAGTTAGATACAAAGTCTATTATCTTATTCTGGTATATGCATCAGATCCAGCCAATGCTTGTTTCATCTGATATTGGAACACGTGTGGGGGAGGGGGGGGGGGGGGGGAATACCAGCTACGGGTTCAGTTGAACTCAATAGCTTTGGTTCAAACTCTGAACACGCATATATAACTTTAAAAGTTTCGAATCCAGAACCCATAAGCTTTAAAAATTATGGTTCTAGTTGACGCTCTAAAAGTTGTCAGGCCAAGGCATGTTGTGAAAAATATGAGAAGAAAAATATTATTGAATTGTCGTCTACATTATTACATTGAGACCCTATTTATAGATACTATATTGGGCTCCTTCTCCAACTAGGATACTACAATACAATTCTTTTGCAAATAGGATCTCATATATTATTACTATTTCTAATCCTATTCTAAGTAGGATTGTATATATTATTCTTATTCTTATTCCTATTCTAACATAGATAAGTAGTATAATTAATTATTTACTTCCAATACATGTCCAAGGAGTTGAAGGTTTCACAGGTAGACAAAACTCAAAAACTTCAAAATTTGGATCCGCCTCTGGGTCTTATTGGCCTCAACTTAAGAATCTTGTTCATCTTCTTTTCCTTGCCATGTCATGATCCATGGATCTGAAGTAACTTTACTTCATTGAAATATACATGCAGATTGAACCAGTTCAAAAACAACAGCATATCAATTCAAAGTAAAGGTGAACACTAGAGAAAACAAGAAAAAAAATTATTATTTGATACATAAAAACTTGCCAAAGAAGTCTGTCAAAATAATGAAGCTATTGGTTTACAAATGCTATAGAAATGTAATCTTACTTATTTGCATTATGAAATAGCAACAAATCATGAGTAGTTCTACTGAGTTTTTGTGTGTGAAAAAATAAATCGAAGGTTTCCATTCTAGCACGAGGGACCTTCCTTTTGTGTGTGGAAAAAACAAATCAAAGGTTTCCACTTTGGCACGAGGGACCTTCCAAGCGAATATAGTCATACATAATCCCTTGGAAAGCGTTGGCTGTCTTTGCTTGTGTCAAAAATATGGTGTTTTCTCCTTCCAAAAGTAGTGAACTAGGTATTGTTACAGTGAACAACCAATAGATCCCATGAATAGCATGTCTTGCAATTGCATTATCTCCTCCGATTTCTCCAGTTGAAAGTAGGGGAGGATCTGATGTTGGATCGTTGATCCGGACCTTTGACAAAAAGTTCCAA
This sequence comes from Solanum medicagineum, assembly GCA_026153255.1. Lineage (NCBI taxonomy): Eukaryota > Viridiplantae > Streptophyta > Magnoliopsida > Solanales > Solanaceae > Solanum > Solanum medicagineum. The sequence continues at coordinate 17,626,022 of JAPFFP010000012.1, forward strand.
ACTCATGTTAGCCTTCCACTATTAGTTAGATAGCAGCAGACATTCATAGCTTGTCCTAAATAAATAAGCACTTTTGGCTTCTTAGAAGCATGACCAAATAGGCTATTACTAGGTGAAACACAATGGTGCCAACCTATTCAATTCATGTTTATGTTATGTAAAAAATTGTACTCTCTTGGTCCAACTTTACTTATCCCCTGTTGACTTGGTACGGGAATTAAGGAGTAGTAAATGATAGGGTAATTTTACCAAATCACCCTTTGAATATAATAAATACAGTGTCTTGAAAAATGTGATAGAAAAATGACTAACTAATGATAAGGGCAAATTAGGAACAAAGTGTAAAATTATCTCTTGATTTCATAAAGTGGACAATTATTGTTGGATATTCCAAAATAGCATAATGGACAAGTAAAGATGGACGGAGGGAGTAATATGATACCTGCAATTCAGCATGATTGGAAGCTGCAAGCGCTACGCGCAATGTGTATGTTCCACCTTGATCTACATTATCAATCTTGAACTTGATTTGCCATGTAGTACTTTTATATGTAGTGTCACCTATTTTCCTACACATACAAGTATTTACATACTAATCAAGTTCTTCGGAGTCTTGGAAACAACTTAGGAGCCTAAAGGAAGTCATCAGTAGCAAGATTTATTCTTTCCCATGAGCTAAGATGATTTCATAAAAATGATTTCGGTCTAATACAACTCGGAATGTTAGTCTAATATCGACAAGTCATCACCTGTTAACGTGAGCAAAGAACCAGTCTTTCTGATAGTCACTAACTCCAACTGTGTAGACTAAATCATTATCAGGATATAACTCCGCATATCTCTCCCACAGTCCATACTGCCTAAATCTGGGGAAAAGTTACAACAGATACTTTCTTTCAGTCACCAAGTGAACTAAAGTTTACAAGGAAATATCTGCAAGTACATTTCTTTATTCAAGTGATTGGTTATTGAATGTTAGCCCGTTTGAAATTAAGAAGTTGGTAAGGGGCCTCACTTGTCTTGATTTAAGTAAAGTTTGTTAATGTATTTCGGGTTTGGATCAGGAATGTAAAATTCCGCAGCAGAGCGGTCAGGAATACCGATCTCCCACAAGGTAGGACCATCTCTAGGAGGCTCATAAACAAGCTCACTCAGCTCAATATCACAACCTGCAGTAATAGTATTAATCGTTGTTGGAAGTTGGAACCGTTGATAATTCAGAAAGTTTCAGCATAGATTCTATTGAAATTTCAGCTACTTAATAGAACCTTCTGTTATAGTTATAACAACTTCATACTTGTAATCTCCGATAAATCCAGGCACCACTCCATACAGATTATATGACCCTGCACGTATGTTCTTAATGACAAAGTAGCCGTCCTCATCGGTTGTAGTCCAAAATTGGTAACCCTGGTATAACAGCAATATGTATGTCATGTCTGTTAGTGGTTATAACTGGTTGAACCAGGTTAGATGAGCTTGTTTACATGAAAGGAGCTGTGTTTCCCGTTTCAGTTTAGAGCGAAAGAGAAAAATACCTTATTCTCTCTTTGCCATGATCCAGCGTCTCCCCGTGCTGCTAGTCCTACAGATGCAGCTTTTCCAGGTAAATTTTCTTCGCTTAAGTATCTGTGCATAAGATCATAAGACTTAGACAACGTTACTGAACCTGGAAATGTAAAATATGAAATCAAGGTAAGCAAGGACAGTACCTATCTTGCACAAGCAATCGACCTCTAACTATGCCCCTTTGACCACATTTAGGAAATTCTTCAAAAGTTGGGAAACTATAAGGCCAGGATTGGACTTCTTCGTTCATCTAAAGAATATAAAATGTGAAATTATGTCAAGAATAATACTATACTGATTTACTGTTGTGGTTTCAACTTCTATTTTCTCTTTGTCCCTAACCTGTCTTTTTGCATCATCCCAAAGCGACAGAGTCATTTCTTTGTCTGATACAGAATTAAAATATGTGAACACGGGGCCGAGGACTTTCTTCCACTCCTCCCCAGGCTTGAATTTTACCAGAAGATCTGTACCAGCATAGTGGGAAGTTAGAAATATCTGCAAGAAAATTTAAGAAATTAATTAATCATTAGAGGAGTCATATCAATTAGTCCAGAGAAAGTTCACTATGTGATTGTATTTTCATATAAACTATTATATGTCTTTGGTTGATCGTTAACCACACTATACAAGAAGAACTTGGGAGGATACTGAGGATTACAAAACAGCTAAATGCATATTTTCTCACTGAAGCCATGGGGCAGTCCTGTGGATGACGCAACCCGCATTTACTCAGGGTCCAAGGAAGGGCCGGACCCCAATAGGGTGTGACGTGAGCGGCCTAACCTGATGCAAGCATCAGTGGCTGATTCCACGGCTTGAACCCGTGACATATAGGGTAGACAGTGACAAGTTTATCATTGATTCAATTGATAACTAGGAAGATTGAGTAGGTTAACTGCTTACAGCAAGGGTGGTCGGATTGACATGGGAGGTTAGATCCTGTTTGAAGGGCCCTCCTGTCCGAAATTCATTGCTAGGAGTGATTTGCCAAAACCCCACAGGAGGGTCAAAACATATCCATCCATGCACTTTATTATCTTTGTTTTCAAGTGAATACTGATATTTGTCATCCACCTGCCGTTGGGGATGCAAAGGAGACAGTAAAGTAAGTGCGCAATAAACTCTAGTTTACTATACATCGTTACTTGTTTAGTGCTGTAAATTCCCACAAGTATAAATACCTCTCCTTTGAACTCTGGCTCTACAGGATCAACGAGGAGAACCGCTTCAGGATAGGCTAGTGGTTCACCTCTCCCTGGAAGCCGGTCTTCTGCACTAGGCATAAATCTTTGTCTGTCATCTGTTATGACCATGTAGTGAAACCTGGCAATGCCAGAAGGATAATAGAGAGTTACCTTCTTGTTTCCGTTCTCGATTTCATTTTGTTAGATTTTGATCATTTTTACATCCTTGAGGAAACAACATTTTGCTTTACGAAAAGCTCTTTCAAAAGAACGTCAGACAAATGCAGTTCAGACTACATCCAAACATTTTGAGTTTTATATCTCATCTTTTTCTCTCCTTTTCTTACACCCCTTAAGATAAGCTCCTTTCCCATGAGAAAATAGCTACGAAGATTCTTACTTTTCTTTATTGAGCATGAAAGCAATTCTGGTCGTGTTAAGGTGGAATGCAGGCATGTCTTTCGTGTGTCCAAAGATGGCGTATGAATAAAATCCTGGAACATCACGAAATACTACGAACCTGCAAATAGTCTATATAAGTAAGAACCCAAGTAGTCCATCATTTATGAAAAAATTATACTCAAACCATCAGCAAAAAACTATCGAAATTCAACAAGAACCTCCTATCAATATTCAAAGGAGCTTGTTCTCCCTGGACTTCTGGACTCCACATTCTTGTGAATGAAAGCTCAATCTGCTCCTCATTTTCCACTATAACTTGCAAATCTGTCCCTTGTATCCTGCATCAATAATCCGTGCAAATGAAAGGACGATAAAGCAATCTCTCTTAAGTCACTCTTGCACCCTAAAGACTATATTGCTTGGAGTTCACAAAAGTGTGGTTTCATCCCTGTCGGATTCTACAAGCATGCACTACTTTCGGAGTTTTCTATATGCTCCTCAAGCATTTTTGAAAAGTTCAAGCTACACAGCCTAATGGTGAACGTTAACAGTTCTCTATAGTAGGAAAAGGCAAGTTCAGAGAAGACACGATCTCTTTAGATAAAATATGCATTCTACCTGATATTTCTATGCAATATTGAACTTTTTCTGTAGAGGAAGGATGAGAGTAAAGAATACATACGTGTCAAACTTTCCCCTTGTTTTTGTACTACTCGCCTCACTCCAATTAAGGTCCCAGAACCTGTTTGTTTCAACAGCATCAGATAAATCACTATCTATTCAACTATGGTCGAAAAAAAAAAAAAAAAAAAATTCCTGGATTATCATCATGATAAAATGATGTGAAGACACACTCACATATTGTAGCAGATTTTGTACATCCTCAAAGATAGAATTTCTTTGATTATACGACAACATACCCAGTATAGTCTCACATAGTGGGGTCCATGGAGACTAGAGTTACATAGACCTTACCTACCTCAAAGGTAGGTAGAAAGGCTGTTTCTGATAGACCCTCGGCTCAAGGAAAACAGTCCAAAACAGTCCAGAAAAAGAATAAACCAAAGCAAAATCATAATAAAACATTCCGAATAGTACAACAACAACAACATACCCAGTGTAATCCCACAAATGGGGTCTGGGGAGGATAAAATGTATGCAGACCTTATCACTACCTCAAAGAGATAGAGAAGCTGTTTCCGGAAAACCCTCGTCTCAAAAATCCTTGCCCATATGCAGAAAATACTAGATATGGGAAAAAAGGAAAAGAAAAACAAAAAAAGAAAACGACTAATAATGAAAAGCAAATAATAGTATTGTAAATACGATAAAGTTAACAAATATAAGATAGATAATGACAACACAGGATATAAAGACATGACTATTCACAAGGTCATGCATCAATCTACCCAAAATAATATGTCAGGTACAAGAAACTACAAATAGTAACCAATTTCTTTGATTATCAGAATACAAAACTGACTTACAGGCCTTAAGAATTGTTTGTAACTGGAACAACCAGAGGGTCAGATTGAATTATGAAACAAAGGAGGAATTGTAATTAGACTTTAATTTTGTATTCTTACCCTCCATTCAAATCTTTATTGTTTAGTTCCAGCAAGTTTTCAATCCCCTTGTACTTTATCCCTTTGATAATTCCTCCTGGATTTGTCCAAGTTATTTCCATAACTCCATTGTTTATCACCACCTACAACACAAAAACAATCTTACAGAAGGAAAAAAAACAATCTTTATTACCAAGAAGTATTGTAGATGGATGGAATTCCTCAATATTGCTCGGACTCTTGATTTGCCAAAAATAGTGTATTTTTGGAGAATCCGACATGAATAAACAACAACATACCCAGTGGGAGAATGTACGCAGACCTAGGCTGTTTCCAGGAGAATCTAACAAGGATGCAGCATTGAAAGTGAAGAATCCGCACAACTTAGTATCTCATTAATCAAACTATAGCTATTCATGAAATTTCATCATAAAAAAAATCAATCTTTGCATCCATTAACCCCTCTTGGACCTTACTAAATAGTCAAAATTTCCTTTGCACAGGCCCCCACCCCCCACCCCAACCCCTTCCAACAAAAAAGGAACAACCAGTAAAACATGGCAGTAAGTGTGTGATTAGAATCAAGAAAAAAGAGGGAGCAGGAGGAAATTATTATGAAAAACAAACAAAATGAATAACAGTAAGTTCTAAAAGATGAAAACTTTACATAGTCATTTTGAGCATTTAACTGCAATCCTGTAGAAGACATCGTTTCCCTCCTGTGTAATGAAGAAGAAAGATATTTAGGAAATTATTTTCCATGAAAATTTAACTCCTTTTAGTAGGACCATAAACACATGTTACAGCTGTGAAAAATTATATTTAAGTAAATATAACCAACAATTTCATTTTCAGGGTCAACTCTATAATTGTCAAAAAAAAAAAAAAGATGGAATCTATGACCAAATTAAACACACACTTAACTTTTAAAGCTAGTTTAATATAATAGAATGGAAAACAGAATACAACACTATACCCGGTGAAATCCCATAAGTGAGATGTAAGAAAAGTGAAATCCCATAAGTGAGATGTAAAAAAGATAAAATATACATAAATTTTACCGCAATGTCATGTTAGAAAAGTTATTTCTGAAAGATCCTCGCCCCTGATTACTTCTAACAAGCTTCTAAAAATTTATTGGAAATTACATTAGTAGTGCTATTAAAAAATAATTGCAATATAAACCCAATATAAAAGCTGACAAATGAAGGCAAAAGTGTTCACGAGTTGAAATTTTTTGAAAAGCATAATTGTACGAATGCTTAACGCAGAAGAGATCTTGAATCTGTCTCAAAAAGACAAAAGGCAGAAAAAGTAATATGCTGGATTTGGTCCTGACATTGTACTCTGTATTTTTTTTTGGTTTTAAAAAAGTAAATTTACTTTTTTCTTTTTATTCTTTATATTATTTGAATTTTTATACTCACATTAAATTTTGTTTCATTGTATTCACCTAACGGAACAAAAAAGAGGATTTGAAAGAGAATAGTATTATTTTTAAGAAAAATTATATGGATAAGCAAATACATATTAGTGAATTCGCTACTATAGATATAGTTTAAATTAAATACGGTTCGCAACAAACATCTAACTCTAATTACAATTTGAGTTTTGTACAATTCATGTGATTTATACAAACGTTGTGCGCGATTATACAAAAGTTATGCGCGAATCAAATTGTGTAGCAAATGTACACAAATTGTATAGCGAATTATACAAATGTTGTGCACGAATTGTATAGTGAAATATACAAACATTATACAAAAGTGCGAATTATATAGCAAATTATATGAACGTATATAAACGTTGCTATAACTATAGTTATAAAATATAATTTTTCAGCTATATTATGAAGTATAATTAAGATATTTTTGAGTAATTATATACAACAATTCCACTTTTTATTATTGGCCCATAACAACTACTTATGAAATTAAATAGGTAGCTTTCGCATGTGTTCTAGCCCGTATTGGAGCTACTAGGTAGGGTACTATTTTATTTATTGTGAGCTCTAATCTCTCTCTTTTTGTCTTTTGGCTTAATTGGCCACTTTCATCTGTAACAAAAGTTCAATGGTACTTTTGAACTAGGTTTGATACCGTCTAGCATCTGACTAGGAAGTCTTGGATTCGTATACTATGTAGGTGAGAAAATCGTCCGTGACTAACTTCCTACTTTAATCTAAAATATCGCTTTTCAATATTTAATTGCTTCTATAATATTTAAATTAAATATAATCATAATAAAAAAATACTAGAAAGAAAAGTAGACTGTCTTTGGAGGGCACAATTATACTAGAAATAAAAGCAAATGTTACTGTCTTTTGAGGGCACAATATATGTTTTTGTCCCTCCCCGGGTTTTTGTTCAAGAATGAAATCTTATTGGAACTGTCCATATTTGGTTTATCCTTTGGAACCTTATCATATCCCGGATCTGATGAAATAGGATGAATTGAGACATTATTTTGCAAATACGTAATTATCTTAAATATATTAACCATTTCTTTATTTTTCGATCGCCTGGAATGGACAAAAGAAAGATCTTATTGTTTCTTCAATAATTTCTGATATCTAGTAGACCTCTCAGTAGGATTTGAACCCAGATGAAGTTCTGACCATCTTCAGAGAAAAAAGAACGAATGGATCTTGTAGGATTCCCAAGAAATCGATGATTAATCATCTGCTTCTCACGTTCCATGAATAGTAATTATAAATTTAATATAATTTCAAAAGCTCTTGGAAATAATATATATTTTCTTTGAATTTCACCGATCATATTCACTTGTGTAGTATATATTAAAAATAAATGTTCAGTTTTAGTTGTTGCTATTCATATATCAAGATAAAAACATATTTTTTTCTTCATGTTTTAAGATAATTATTTGTTCCTGAATCATTTCTTAAGACTTAAAATTATACACCATATGTGTATTACTCCCTTTATCCAACTTTAGTTGACCCCTATTGACTTGGCACAGAGATTAAGAAGTAATAAATGATGGAGTAATTTTACCAAATTACCTTTTGAATATAGTAAATATGATGTCTTGAAAAATGTAATAGGAAAATGACTATAATTAATGATAAGGGTAAATTAGGAACTATGTGCAAAATTGTCTCTTGATTTAATAAAGTGGACTGTTGGACATCCCAAAATAGCATAGGGGTCAAGTAAAGTTGGACAGAGGGAGTATGATAGACTACACATATTAATTGTTATGTCTTAAGGAACGTGCAAAATCTAAAATGGACAAATAAAAGTGAAAGGTATAGAATATAAACATGTTTAATTTGGCCTTAATTGGTATCTGTGCCCTTTAATTTTGAACGCGCACAAGTAAAAATTTAAAGTTATATAAAGCTAAACAAGTTTACACACTCCTTCAATGATTATGCACGTAATGATTCTCTCATATAGAGGTGTTTGTGTGACTATCCATTGCCCCTTTGCAAATCATGATGAATTGGCTTGGGTGCCAAGCGTTCTAACCTTTATTTTGAGGGATCATTCGATGAAGAAATAGTATAATTAGTATGTAGTAGTAATGTTGACATAATCAAAATGCAAATCTCATCTTCGATTTGCATGTTAATTGCTTGTATGTAGGTACATTATGAACTCAAGGACGCAGACATCGTTATATCAACTTATCAAATAGTAAGAAACTCAATTTCATAACAGTAAATCTGTGCTAGGACACTTGACTGTCTTCAGCTTTCCTCTGGAATATAAGTGAGCCTACCAAAACAGCAATGCCTGCTATTGCAATTGTTGTAAATAGAAGCCGCTTCTTGGGAACTACGCGTTTCCTTCTAGGAGCTCCATGATTCCCCTCAGGTGGACTACTGTTCCTTCAAAGATTCAACAAACATGGCAGAGTGCTTACTTTATGGGACGCGACAAATGAGGGGAACGATATAATTGTAATGTAAAAGAGAGACATATGTGCAAGCAACGTGAGCGACCACATGCACGTATTTAGGAGCACCTTATAAGGTCGTTTAACTGCTGGTTAGAGTTATACTGATATCATAGATTCTTGTGTATGTTCATGTTCAAGTAGGAGAATACTATAACCGATTAAGTTTTAATATCCACATACAAACAACAACATAACCAGTGGAATCCAACAAGTAGGGTCTAGAGAGGGTAAAATGTATGGAGACCTTACCATTACCTCATAGAGATAGAGAGACTATTTCCAAAATACCCTCATCTAAAAAAGCAATGTATCTAGTATCTCTTACACAAGCTTATGCTAAGTGGATTGGATCGAAAAGCAGATATTACAAGCTTGAAACCATATATCCTTTATGATGTCAGGTTTATTAGTCATGATCACTGACCAACGACCGTTCATATCCAGCCATGATGATGTTAGGCTCATTATCTAATGGCCACAAACCACAGTGGATCCAGACCGAAGGTTTCCTCTTTTCTATTTTTTCTTTTCGTCTTCATGTTTGAGCGAGTTGGGGTCCACGAAGGAGTTCCAAGTCTTGTAAGACAGTGCTAACTAATCGCTAGGACAAGATCCATAGACCACTTGTACCAAAAAGAGAGGAAAAGTAAATGCATGTCTGAGAGACAAATACATTAAGGTAAGAATGACGGAGAGATGCATGTTTCCAATGGACTGATGGTTGGATCAGGCAAAGAATCAAAGCCAAATTTACTCAACTTTACAAGGAACGTTCAAAACGACTTTGGAAACATGAAAAATGTTACCTGGAAGATTCTGCAATGATGTTTGTACTTCCATTACATCTACTCTTGTGAACATGTCTTTTACGGAGCTTAATATATCTGCTACAAAGATGGCAGCGTTCTGTTTTGTTCCCACATACATCCTGGTAAAGGAATGCAGATATTATAACAGTGGGACGCTATAGTCAAATCATTAAACCAGAAAAGGTACAAAATAGAACGAGAAGCCCAATCATAGATAGTCGTTAACCTGATGCTTAAGTAAATCAATAGCAGGGAAAGGAAACTCGCAGTACTTGCATGTCACAATCCTTTGTGGGCATTCTTCACCTTCGTGAACAGCTAATACCTCACGCTCCATTGTCTCGTTACACAAAGAACAGGCTACCTGAAAATTTATGCAGGTAAACTGGAACATTTTATCCCCTAGCACACGATAAAGGGGAGGGGAGAAGGTATCTTTCCCGTAAACCAGAACAGAATGACAGAAGCAGAGTAGGTGGGCGGGGAAACAAAACATATATTTACTCACCAGAGCATGATTGCTCAAAAGGTGTTCTTCTGCGTGTTCTTCTGGAACCATATCCCCACATATTTGACATTTTTCAAGCTTCTGGGAGTCGAGATTGGAAGAAGGAATTGCTCCGTCACTGGAAACAAAACAAAACGATGAATATAGAACCACATAGAAAAAGATCGTATTTTGGAATAAGACAGGAAGAAGCAACAAACATACAAGGTGAAAATTGAACAAACATGACATTTAGCATGATACAATCGGTCATGCACAAATAGAAACTGGTATAGACTACACGTCTTACAACTTAGATTGAAAGAAGAAATAGTCGAGCTGAAGAGTTCATCAAGCATTCCTCATAGGAAATGAGGATTCAATAAGAAATCCAGATTTTCTTTTAGTTCACAACCATGGTTGGACGTCAAAAACATTACCAAAGAATAAAAAGCCAAGATCTGCTCAACTTCGAGATAAAGGTTCAAAATAACCTTGGAGACATGAAAAATAGCCAACTAAATAAACGTTTTAGGTCCGTAATACCTGGAAGATTCTGCGATGTTATATGTGCCTCCATTGCATCTACTCTCATGGACATTTCTTTCACGGAGCCTAATATATCTGCTACACAGATGGCAGAATTCTGTTCTATTCCCGCATACATCCTGGTAAAACGAGTCAAGATATTATAACAGCAGGATAACGTAGTTCAATCATTTAACCAGAAAACATACAAATAGAACAAGAAGCGAAATCATAGATAGTCGATCGTTATAACCTGATGTATAAATAAATCAATAGCAGGCAATGGAAACTCGCAATACTCGCATGCCACAATCCTTTGTGGGCAACTTTCATCTTTGTGAACAGCGAACACCTCACGCTCCATTGTCTCGTTACACCAGGAACAGGATACCTGAAAATCAACATGCATAAAGACGTAAGAGATCAATGAGCAATACAATACACATTAAAGGTAATCCAGCACTCCTTGCGTGTTAAAGTTGAGAATGCTATTAGAGAAGGGAGAAATGAAGAGATTAAACATATACGTTCACTTACAGGAGCATGAGTGCTCAGGAAATGTTCGTCTGCATGTTTTTTTGGAACCATATCCCCACAAATCTTACATTTTTCAAGATTCCGTAAGCAGTGAGCAACATGTAAATCGAGATTGAAAGAAGGAACCGCTCTATCACTGGAAACAGAATGATTAAATTTAGGAGATGATGAAATATGTAGGCAAAGATCATATTTTTAGAATAAGATACGAAGAAGTGGACAAAAAATACAAGGTGAAACTTGAATAAATATGAAATTTATCATGATATGATTGGCTACACTCATTTCATTCTCAAATTTTATAATATAATCCCAGCGATCATTCATCATATTTGGCAGAAAATAAGGATTAAATTCACATATTCTTGCAAAATGAATACAACGACGACATGCCAGTGTGATCGCACAAGTGGTGTTTGGAGAGGTTAAAATGTACAGAGACCTTATTCCTACCTTTGTGGGGTAGAGAGAATATTTTCGTTAGACCCTTGGCTCAAAAGGAATGGATTTGATATAGGATTGTAAGAAACACAAGTCAACAAAGTATCAAGATACAAACAAATACAACAAATAAATAGTAGCACATCTTGAAGAATAAGAACTATGTGACACTACAACAAGTATGCACGTTAACAAAGATTTTGCTAAAGCATTTACCGACATTAGTTAATTGACATTGAATCCAATGGCGTTATAGACTAAGGGGCATTTATAAAGAGTGTAAAGTCAATTAAGCTATTGCCGTTAATTAACTGTCGCAGATCTTATTTAATTTGGTGTAGTGAGATAACTAGAAGAATACTACTAAAAAGAAGAAGAAGAGAGGGTCCAGAACCCTGCCTCTTTCACACAAAGTATGAAACACTCTACTACTTATCAATATTCGATCCTAATTCCCGACTTTCATACATTCCTATCTAAGGTCATTCTTAGCCCGTTGAAGTTGTATCATATCTTGTGCAATCACCTTTCCTAACTCTACTTCTAGCTATCTCTATTCCTAACTCGAGCTACAAAACCATGAAATAACTATTAATCTTATAGTTCTCATACACTCCTAAGAGTAAAATTCTCAAACGTGGAATTATTTAATTTAACTTTCCACGGGACATGTGTAAAATCACAAAACAAAAAAACATTTCAATACATTCTAATTTAAGATCACAAGATTCAAAATTTTTTATTATATTTTCTTTTATTTTATGTCATGTCAAAACCAGACGAGTAAAACGGAGAGATAATATATATTGTGGTGGACAAAAGCAAGTCATCTCCAAGTTACTAACTCAATTTTCCATTCTCTTTAGGCACATAAAAAAAAAGTGAAGTGCCCAAAATGGGTGGGCTGGGTCTTTAATAATTTATTATTTGTGGGGTTTGCATAAAAAAATTAATTTATTTTGTTAAATAAGATTGAATTTTTTTTATAAAGAAAAAGTCATAAGTTTAGTGACTTTATTGATTTAAAATTAAGCTAGTGTTAATTTAGTTAGAAGTCTCTTTCCAAGTTTTTAGTAAAATTTTAGCTTTTGAAAAGTCATAAGCTTACTAATTTTATTGATTCAAAATTAAGTTAGTGTTTGATTATAAATTTAGTTGAAATTTAAAAATTCAATTTTTCCATATTCGTGTTAAATATAACTCTTTAAACAAATTATATTTGGACATATATTTTTTTAGGTTTAACTCCCTCTGCCTATATTTATTTATTCATATTTTACTTGGCATATAAATTTAAAAAATAATTTTATTCTACTATAAATTGTAATTCTTTTAATGTCTATGATAAAAAATTATATCTTAAAATAATAATCAAAATTCATGTTATTCAATCCTTAAAAAAAATATGACAACTAAAAAAATGCACTTAATAATAATGATAAAATAGAGCAAAATGATAAATTATTTTTTGATTTTATAAAAAAGACAAGTATGGTTGGTCAATAACGAGGGTGTATGAAGGAAAGTGAAATTTACTCATACCAGTTTTTAAAAACTTGAAATCTGTCAAAGATCAATTTCTAAAAACTAACCAAATTTCACTATCAAATCATATTTAATTATTTTTCATCAAACCCCAAAACAACAGAAAATAAATTTAACTGGTGGCGTGGGGGTGGGGGTGGGTAGGGGTGGAGGGTTGGGACAACTTACCAGTGACTGCAGATGCTTGTGGCTTGATCAGAACCTACATCCATTATTCCCCTCCAGAAACACCTAATTTAATTAAATCCTCTAGCACAATAACAAATAAAAAAAAGGGATAAATCAAAATTCACTAATCGAGAAATTAAATTTTCACATAAAAATTTAATTATTGTTTAGATCGAGAAAATCACCTGAAATTCTGTGAAAAAATTAAAATCAAATCAACTCAAAACACCAAAAGACATATAATAGTTAAAAGGAGTCGTCAAATTTATATAAAAGAGATAAACCCTCTTGAAACCCCAACTCTTAACCTATTAGGACTATAATACCATATTTATTACTACAATTTACATTTATCATATAATAATTACATATAATACTCTTATGTTTTCCTTTTCCACTAAAATAAACTTAGGTCCATATTCTTGTGTTTTTCTTTTCTACGATTGCCCAAGCTATGGAGTAAAAATGATAAATTACAGTGGAATTTTCTCGTACAGTCATTTAAAAATATTTTAATTATACTCCATAGTTATAATTTGAATAGTTACATTTCGTACTTGTAATTATAACAATGTTTGTATAATCGCTATACAATTTGCAATTTTATATAACATTTGTATATTTCGCTATATAATTCGTGCATAACATTTCTATTATTTACTATACAATTCACAGTGTTTGTATATTTCCCTATACAATTTGATTCTCGCACAATTTTTGAGATAATCGCGTATAGCATTTGTATAAATCGCACGAATTATACAAAACTCAAACTGTAATTACAATTGAATATTTGCCGACCGTAATTAATTCAAACTATAATTATATTAGCTAATTAACTAATTTATGTTTGCTTATCCGTATAATTTTTCAATTATATATAAATTCAGATCTGATTATCATAGGGATCAAGGGGGCTAAACACCTAGACATCTAATTCTTCAACTGTGACTCCAAATAAATTGCTATGGCATCATGAATGAGATTCATTTCAAGAGAACAATTACAATATTTTGATCAACTAAAGATACAAATTGACTACATACTGTATCTGTTCATGTATTAGTGAAACTCATCTTTGATTGTTAGTTAATTCTTTGCAGGTACATTTAGAATTGTAGGAACTCCTATGGTTGTTGATGGATATAACAGTAAGATGCTAGGCCACTTGATCGTCTTCGGCTTTCTTCTGGAAAATAAGTGAGCCAAACAAAACAGCAATGCCCGTTATTGCAATTGTATATAGAAGTCGCTTCCTGGAAGCTTCACGTGGCTGCCTTCTAGGAGCACCGTGATGATATCTCTCAGCTGGACTAGTGTTCCTTCAAAGATACAAGAAACACGACGAAAAAGTAAAGAGCAGAGCAGAAGATATAGCAGCAGAATAGGAAAGTTGCAGAGAGTATTAGTAGATGGTTTAGAAGCGTGTTTACTTTATTGGACGCGATATATGATGGAAACAATTGCAATATAAGGAGAAAGACCTATGTGTAAGCAACATGAACGATCACATGCACGTATTAGACCATAGGAGCACCTTGAAGGGTCGTTTGGCTGTTGGTTAGCGTTATACTGGTATTAGTTATTTGTGAATTACTAATTCATGTATTATTTATTTCATCTTCTACACTGCATAATAAATTGCATAAAGTGACTCATAACTTATGCATGTTTGAGTTATGCGAAATTGCAAACTGAAATCCAAACACCGTATTTGGTGTGCTGAACACGAACATATACAAGAATCTCTGATACTAACCAGCAAACTTGACATGTTGCCAGCAACAGAAGTTGACTCAACACCATATCAAGAAAAGATTACAAATTGGAACCTATATACCCTTTATGACGTCAGGCCTCTATTCTCGTAAGATGATGACCACTAAACAAGGACTGTTCACCTCCAGCCATGACGATGTTAGGCTCATTACATCATCGCCACACACCTCAGTGCATCTTATACAAAATCTTTCCTCTTTTATGTTTTTCTTTTTGTCTTCGGGTCGGAGTGGGTTGGGTCTAACGAAGGGGTTCTAAGTCTTGTAAGTTGGTGCTCACTAATCATCGAGACAAGATCCATAGACCACTTGTACCAACAAGAAGAGGAAAGGGAAAATATAAGCATGAAATTCGTGTCTAAGTGACAATTACATTAAGGTAAGAATGACAGAGAGATGCATGTTTCCAATGGACTGACGGTTGGACCTCATAAACATCACCAAAGAATCGAAGCCGAAGTGACTCAACTTTGAAAGGAAGGTTCAAAACAACCTTGGAGACACGAATGATGTCTACTTAATAAAATATTTATACCTGGAAGATTCTGCCATGATGTTTGTGCCTCCATTACATCTACTCACATGAACATCTATTTCACGGAGCCTAATGTATCTGCTACACATACGGCAGAGTTCTGTTCTATTCTTACATGCTTCCTGTCAAAGGAATCCAGACATTATAACAGCAGGATACCGAAGTTCAAACATTCCAGAAGAAGTACAAAATAGAAAGAAGCTTAATCACAGGTAGTAATTATAACCTGATGCTTAAATAAATCAATTGCAGGCAAAGGAAACTCGCAATACTCGCATGTCACAATCCTTTGTGGGCATTTTTCACCTTTGTGAACAACTAATAGCTCAGGCTCCATTGTCTCGCCACACAGAGAACAGGCTACCTAACGATTCACGCACAAGATCACATTAGAAAGTTTGAAGTTGGCAATTAAAGAATATGAAGAATGGGAATACAAGATGTATCTTCATCAAATCAAATGCAAAAACTTGAGAAGAAGTACGAGGTATAAGTTAAACAGAATGGTCTTTAGACTCTTTTCTAGCACTCTTAAGCCCTGAAACGAGGTGCAGGACAGGCCGAACGCTTAAATGTAGCTTTGATGATAGCACCTAGGCGTTTAAGAGGCCGACATTTACAAAAAATATGTATAGAAATGTGATTTATAAATCGTTAAGCAGACCGTACCAGTAAATCAGGAACAGGAAAATCAAAATAACATAAGAAAACAAGTTATTGGACCCAAACTGAAAATTCCAAAAATTTATCGTTGTTTCTGAATCAGAATTTAGAATGGTCTGTAAACTTGATTCACATGATTTTTACTTCATATGTTATAACTCAATTATAGCGGTCCATATGTCGTTATTTCTTTCATTTAACTAGCATTACTTCATTGTGCTTAAAATCCCAACAAATCTTGGCGATTTACTATGCACCAACCTGGTGCATTCACATGAATAAAATTCTTCACTTGTCGTCTTTGCATACCATCATGTGTTTTTCCTGTTTAGTCGATCTTTCTATTTCCTTTCCTTTCCTTTCCTTTTCCCATATCTAGTTTATTCTGCTTATGGGTGTTTGAGACGAGGGTTCCCAGGAAACAATCTCTCTACCTCTATGAGACAGTGGTAAGGTCTGCGTATATTTTACCCTCCCCAGACCCCACTTTTGGGATTCCACTGTGTATGTTGTTGTTGTTGTTACTTGTCCAGCAACTCAAGGGGAACCGTTTCATGGTTCTGGAATTGACAGAATAAAGGATTTAACAAATTGGTTCACTTACTGGAGCGTGAGTGCCCAAGAAATGTTCTTCTGCATGTTTTTTTGGAACCACATCCCCACATAGTTTACATTTTTCAAGCTTACGGGAGCAGTGAGCAACATGCAAATCTAGATTGGAAGAAGGAATCACTCTGTCACTGGAAACAAAACAACTCAAATCAGCAAATTGATGAATATACATCCACGTAGTCAAAAATCATATTTAGAAAAAGATAAGAAGCAGCTAACAAATATACGAGAAACTTGAATATTCAAGACATTTAGCATGATATGATTGGTCATGCACAACTAGCAACCGCTAATAGACTGCATCTTACAGCTTAGATTGAACCGAAAGATAGAGCTGAAAGGTTCCATTACTTCGTAGTAAAATTTCATTATGTGTTATCCACAAATCTCAGTGATCATTCTTCATAAAATAAAGACATGAACTATTCAACTTGTATCCTCAGAAAATAAGGATTAAACAAGAAATCCACCTGTAGCTCACGTCCGCCGGCAAAATTAATCAACAGAGTAAACACCAACTAACACTTCCGCCAACATCAGAATATACAAGTAAACATCAATGGCCTAGCTGGTGTTTACTTTTCCATATTGGACCTTATATGCACATTGCAAGGTTACCTTATTAGAAGAAGGTTTGGAATTCTTACCAATGTTTTTGATTTTGGAGTTTCGCTCCTTAACCAAGATAAAATCATGATCATTTTCTGGCAACTCATTAGTTTCAACTGTTCACATGACATATTTAAGACCACAAAATTAAAACACATTTTATTACGTTCTATACATCTTTAGTTTAGGACCACAAAATTCGAAAGTCTACTAAATCAAAATTAAACAAATAAATTAACACGGAGGGAGTATCTCATTTTTTTTAAAAAAAAAAACCAAGATGGTTTATCCCAATTGACAACACAACAGTATCCTACCTTTTAATGGCCTTTCATTCTTCAGACATGAAAAATTGCAGCTAAAAGCAAACCCAAATAATGTCTATATGAATTTCAGCATCAGGTTATAATACAGTTTGTGAGATAAAAATGGTATTTTCAATAGACCCTGGCTCAAGGAGCAAAGGTACCAAAAACAAGAGATAATTATGGAAGTTACAGTGCTCATAATTTCTATCTTCAAAAGTAAAATAAAATTGAGAACAACTTACCAGTGACTGCAGATACTTGTGGCTTGATCAGAAGCTACAGCCATTATTCCCCTTAAAATAAAATCTCTAAGAGAGTAACAGATAAAAAAGGATAAATCAAAATTCAATAATCAATTTTTTTGTTCGATTGAGTCTTCTATATCCATTCGGGTCGATTTGAATTTGTTCAATTCCAATTAAATTCTTCAGAAAAATTGCATTCAGAATTCAAGTGGTTTGCTTGAGTAGAAGAGCAACCTAAGATTCTCGGAAAAAATTCGACTGATCGAATGATTTTGAATCCACTTTGAGGAAGTTGTCGAATTTGGTTAACTTACGGGTCGAACATTTCATGAGAGCCAGCTGAGCTGATTTGCGACGCTCCCTTTCAGAGCGTGGTAGGTACTCGCTTTGACGGAGGTTAAATAGACCGCTTTGATTGGGCTGGGCTTGTTGGGCTAGCTACCTTTCCGGACCCATTTTTGAAACATAAGCCAGTATTTAAAAATGAAAAAATTATGAGGATAAGCAAACATATACTAGTTAATTAGCTAATATAACTATAGTTTGAAATAATTAAAGTTTACTGTAAATATTTAACTGTAATTATAGTCTAAATTTTATATAATTCGCGTGATTTATATAAAATGATGTGCGCGATTATACCAAAGTTGTGCACGAACTAAATTGTATAGCGAATTATATAAGCATCATGCATGAATTCTATAACAAAATATACAAGCTCTATATGAAAACTACAATTTGTATAACGAATTATACAAGTATAGACAAATGTTGTGCGAATTATACAAACAGTATTATAACTATAGTTACGAAACGTAATTATTCAAGCTATAGTTATAGAGTATAATTAAGATATTTTAGAGTTGTTATATGCGAAAATTCCTCTTTGAAAATCCGTTGAAAAATAACTACACAGTGACAGCTCTTCAAGATTTTTTAAAAGGAAAGATTACCTAATTACACAAATATTCTTATCATATTTATGAATTATTTCTATGGTTTGAAATGATCATATGTTATCTCACTAATTAGTATTTCCATACTTGATTTTAAGTTGAACACACCTAGATATAGGTATTTTTGCTATTATATACACTTTAAAATATAAATACATAGGAGAGGAGCGCGTGAAAGAGTCAGTGTATATCAGATATATGTGAATCACACTAGGTAAATGTACCTAGAATACCAGATACATTCTGAAATACAAATACAAAATAGAGAGAGGTGAGTGAGAGTGTATATCAAATACATGTGAATTCACTTTGATTATAGTATATTCAAAACAAATTACACTTAATTTTGACCCTGTTACGCCGGAAAATGACCGACTCTTAAAAAAAAATTAAATATATTGTTTCGAAAAATCAAAAATCGATTTAAAACTCAATTAATTTGAGTCAAACCAATTCTCGA
>JAPFFP010000012.1:17658314-17686353 GCA_026153255.1 Solanum medicagineum
CATAATTCTCAATTTTTTTGACTATTTTCCAAAATCAATAACGTAAACTGATTAAATAATACCGAGAAAGCTAATGAGAGGAGTAAAATGATAGTTTCTCAAAAAATTCAAAAAATGACCGTTAAGGTCATTACAATTTATATCAAATTACTTAAATATATTTAAAATAAAAGGACAAATGTTTATCCATTTCAAATCAACATCTGCTTATAAACTTTCAACAATATATACGCACATTATTTAGTTTGATAAATGTAACTTCTTCAACTTCATCATCAATATTAAATTTTTTGATGGCATTCACAATTCTTCTAGGCCCTGAACCTCTGAATTTGTATCATTTTTATCTGAATAAATGAACAAGCTATGACATCTATTTTATTGTCATAATCGAGATCATTAATCATGACCTCAAGTTATTTCATCAATGTCGATGGATTCATTTGAATTCTGTAAGACTTCACCCTTGAACAAATTTTGCTATGTCAAATAATTTGATAATGTCTTTCGATTATTTGTCGTCCAACTTGCTATCTCAAGATTGATAGTATTGAAAATATTATTCTTTCCTTGATCAATTTATCCCAACTCATAGCCTTCTAATATTGCACGATAAAATCTGTAACAATATTGCATTTTGAAAATTCTTATTATCTCAGCATCACAAGATTGAATTTGTGATGTCATGTTGTGTAGCAAGAAAAATCAATTCAATATTTTGTAAATTTTTTAATCTCTTTTGAATACTGAATAATTATCTATCACAAGTTTGTCTATCATATATTTTGTGGTCAAACAATGAATATATTCATCAAAAAACACAGTTGTCATTCATTCTCTTTTTGTTTGCACTATAGTGACAATTCATTGACATACTTGAAGTAACATATATTTTTCAATAATTTATGAGAAATATTTTTAATTTCATCCTTGACACACAAATAAAATCGTAAACTTTTATTTATTTTATTTTTTTCTTTGATCTATTTCGTAACAAGAGAATGATCAGTTTGTAGCCTAAAAAACAAATTAGTTTCATTCATATTAAAAACGTCCTTCATAGGAAGTTAGTCTATTTCTTTTTATGGACTTCAATTTTTTCTTTATGTTTGTATATGAAGTAAACTACTTTTTTATGAAATTGCAAAGTGACTTAATACCATTTTTTATTTGAATTTTTAAGTCAATTTCAGAAAAATCAAGCATAAAATCTTCTTGATTATACGAAAACTTCGTCGTATCTCTCGTTAGCTGATATTACTTCTTTTTTCTAAGTTAGCTGAAAAATACTCAACTAATAGTTTAAGTGTATTAGATAATATCCTTGACTAACTTTAAAGTGAAAATTTTCATCTACTTTCATAATGGTCTATATATTTGATTTTGCATCATTGATTTTGTGGCACCTTTTGGATGATTTTTGTTAGTACCGGTGAACCAGATGGTCGCGGCGATGGATGCAGTTTGATTTTTTTTTTTAAATTATATACATGTCTGATATAGTTTATTCTCTCACCATCATAACTTGAACATATTTTTTTAAGAAATTACTCATTTTTAAAAAAGTGAAATATTTATCTTTATTTAACTTGAATATAACTCTTTAATATTCATTTTTATTAAAGAGTAAATTGTTGAGGTCTAGTACATTCTTTTAAAAAATATTTTAGAACATAAATAAAATGCTAACCAGGATTGTAGCTATGTGGAGGTCAGGAGTTTCACCTAAATTCTCTTCATTAAAAAAAATATTTGAGAACATAATTTACGAATTTATGTACTATAAAGAACCCCCTTAACACTAAAAAGAAGCTTAGCTTGAGCCTTCACTCAACAACAGAAGAATATTTGAGGGAACCATCGATTAAGTAATTAAGTCTCTTTCAATAATAGTTTTCAATGAACAAGAATTGAAACATAAGTAACAATTGACTATCTCTATTCAATATCTATGAAACCTTTGTCCAATTAGAAGGTGCCAAGACAGACCCCGAGCTACTT
Organism: Solanum medicagineum; assembly: GCA_026153255.1. Lineage (NCBI taxonomy): Eukaryota > Viridiplantae > Streptophyta > Magnoliopsida > Solanales > Solanaceae > Solanum > Solanum medicagineum. The sequence continues at coordinate 17,660,316 of JAPFFP010000012.1, forward strand.
AAAAAATGAAGTACTCAACTAGTGAAGAAAATAAAAGAACTCCTCCGAAAGCAAGGAGAGCTCACCACAATCTGGAAAGAAGAAGTAAGACTTTAACGATGCGTTTGCTAAAGGGCTCTCACCTATATCCGCATCATTAAACGATATAGGCCTAAATGGATAACAAATATATTGAATATACTGGTATGTAAAATAGCTAAGAAAACAGATAAGACTGAGACCAGATCAACAAAATGAGCCCAACAATCAACTCAATACCCATAACTCAATAAGGGAATGCAAGATTTGTATAGTAAAAAAATGCTCCTAAAAGAAACTCTAGCATGTAACTCAATCAAATCAATTATACACAATTAGGGATTTTATAGTTGGTGATGATACAACGTTTGCACTTTTTTTGCCACAGTCGTCGCCACAGTTGTCCAATACTTGCCAGGGTAAAGGGTGATCAAACCAATCTGGATCTACAATCAATGTCCATCTTTTTGGACATAAGAATCATAGCTCTTATCCTATGCTGGCAACATAGTTTATGGGTTGGAGTTATTATTTACTTGTACCCATATCGGTGCACAATACTTCTCTCAATGATTTAATATGCTCATATCTGTTAGGGAATATCAGGCGATAGCGGAAGCGCGATATTGAAAAGTATAAATAAATTGGGCAAGATAACAAAATGAGGAGACAGATTTAACGTGGTTCACCCAATAAATATTAGGCTACATCCACGGAAGACAAGGAGCAAAAATATCACTATAATGAAAAAGTGTACAACAAAATCTCACTGGGCCTAAGCACTACGAGGATATAAATTTTGTGTATCACTTAGTGATATATATGGAGAGGAGTGATAAAAATAAAAAGGAGTATTACGATACTCAATAAAATACACAATGTGTATCTCACAAAACTCTTAGACTCTCCACAAATTTTCTCTCTACTTGGTTGTCTTCTTGTCTTGTAAAATGAAGATGAATTACTCCTTTATATAGGAGTAATGAAGGTTGCCAACTTTGACAATTAAGCAACCTTGAAAACATTCATTCAAAGTTGCCAACTTTGAATGAAGAATTGCAAGCCAAATTTCCAAAAGTGTGGGCTGCTTTTTGATAATTGTATGTGGGAGGAGTTTGTATCCCAACAACATCAATTAACTCAGTCTCGTCTTGCATTAACACCAATCAAACTCTATTAACTCACTCACCAATTCAATCAATTAAGACTATCAATTGGGTATGTCATTAGGACTTACCCAATCTTTCAAACCTCGATTTTAAATGGTTATTTGGACTCTGATCAGTATGCTCATCATATAAAGACGTGCAGAGTGCTCATCATAATAAGACATGTAAGGTGCTCCTCATATAAAAACATGCAATGTGCTCATCATATTCTAGTCATACTCAACTCACTCAATGCAGACATTCACAATCACATTCTCAATCTAATCAATGTATCATTAAGTGCATGTCTTTATAAAATTAGGGTTCATATCACAAGCTCAATAGATGCTAAAAATCACTTACAATCAACATATAAACCTTCGAATATTCATAGATATGCATTAAGATTTGGAGTAAGAGTAGACAACTCAAAGATTTAGATTATGAAATTCCTCTACTCCATCCTCATACACGAAATTCGATTGCTATATAGGTGAAAAAGACGTGAGGATAAACTTAGTCCAACACTTTAAGAAGCCTTACATACCTGAGATGAAGATAAACAATCAATTAGTAAAAATTTTTGCTCCAATCGCTTGAATCCCTAGCTCTTTTTTTCTTTTCTTAGCTCTAGTTTTTGTTAAAACATAATAAGGACATAGGAATGAATTTAGGAACCCTTTTTAAGTCAAAAAGGACTTGTATTAGTTGTGGATTAAGTTTAGGAAGGGTCGAAAAAAGTCTAAAATACCCCTCGAAAAGCTGAAATGGGTCCCTCATAGTGCATTTTTTGATGAAAATTTTTTCGATCAAATTTCTAATCCCATTGAAAATATTGAAACTAGAATTAAGTTAAAGTCCACGACAAGTCTTTGAAGCGGACATGTCGCGCACCCTGTTAGAATTGCATTTTGCCTTGAAAAATTATTTTTTGATCCGATTACTTAAAATTCAATTAAGACTATTTTTCCACACAATTTTTTATGTTGATCGTGATTCCTGCCTTAGATTTGCCAAAAAGGCTTGGGATCATGTGTTATACGCGCAATGTACCGTCTAGAGGCATTTTGTTAAGTTACAAGGTGTAATATTAACGAAGTGGCCTAGGTTCGCACCTATGTAGTGCATTATTTCTTCCTTTTTTTTCTTTGAAAAAACTATATAAAATAAATCCAATACTATAACTATTTACTTACAATGAACACACGACTCTTTTTCTTAAAAAAAATAAAAAATTATAAAAGTCACAATTTTATTTATTAAACTCTAAATTCTGATGGCATCTATATACGTATCAAATGGTAATTGAGCAGTCTTTTCGTTGTTCCTTTTAAATGCCATCAATATATATATATATATACACACACACACTCTAAAGGTATCAAGAAATAATTGAGTAGTGTTTTCACTGAACCATTACTTCATCCTTGATACCGCCAGAGTATATTAATCTAATGATATCAAGTCGTAATTAAGCAGTTTTTTCATGAAACACTGCATGTACCTCTATGATGCCATCAAAGTTTATATACTCTAATAGTATTACGGAGTAACTGGGTGATGTTTTTATTGAAACAATGTTTCTTCCTCTTTGATACCATTAGAGTAGTTCTCAAAATATATGCCCAAACATGTTTAGCTGCTGACAGAGGTTGACAGAGGCGGAATTGGTAGAGAGATGATTTTCCAATAGGTGTCACAATTTACACGCTCCTTGCTTAGTATATCCGTCATTTCATTTTGCTCCCTAAAGACACGCAACACTAGAGCACTTCCCAACTTCTCAATCAAGTATCCACACTCAAAAATAATGTTCAGCGTATAGAGGTTGTCCTACGCAAGCATATCAATAAGCTCCTTAGAGTCTAGGTTTATCTCTATGGGACTTAGGTTCTATTCATAGGCTAATTTCAGGCCTAACTTCAGAGCATGAAGCTCAACTAACGTGGGGTCTTCATGAGGGATTTTGCCCACGAACCCCATGTCCTAGTCGCCCTTGTAGTTCTTAATAACTCCATAAAAGCCTGTCGTGTTTGTGCCCTTTTTTTGTGGCACCATATGTGTTGCGTTTGAAACTTCCAGGTGGGGGGGGGGGGGGAGGGTTGTCCCATTTTACAGTGATTCCTACTTGGTTGTTGTTGTCGGTAAAGCCCGGATAAATAAGGAGGTGTTATTCAATGGCTTGGTTAAGGATATATGTCACGACCCGCCACTTGACCATCAAAAGAGAGAAGAATCTAAAGTCAAAATGAAATCTAAGAAAGAGTCTAGAACATTAGTCTAGAGTCGAGCGAAGATTTTTGAAAAACTCTAGAATGTAGTAGACCACTCTTGAGAACTTTTGAAACACTCTATAAATGTAGAGCATTTTATAGAGGACTAATGTGTAAATACTAAATGACTTGTAAGGTAATTATTATTTACACTTACTCATAATGCGTAGTATAAAATATTGTACAAAAGTCTAGAATCAAGGGAAGGTTTTTGGAAGACTCGAATGTAGTAGACCACTCCTAAGAGCTTTTGAAATACTCTGGAAGGTTTTTGGAAGACTCGAATGTAGTAGACCACTCCTAACAGCTTTTGAAATACTCTGGAAATGCAGAACATTCTCGACAGAGGACTAATGTATAAATATTGAGAGACTTGTAAAGTAATTATTATTCACAATTTGACCCTTAGTATAAATAGGAGAGTCCCTCATATAAACAATTCAGAAAATTATAAGCAATCTTCCAAAGCAATAACAAGTTTTCTCTTAAAAGCTCTCGTCTTTTTCAATCTAATGTTCAGTGTCGCATGAAAGTCTTAATCGAAATCTAAGCCTGTGACATTGAAAGGAATAATGTCTTTCAATAATGATCCCGACTCTCCACTAGTTTCATTGTTACCCTTTTGATTATTCCCAAACTATTCTCTTAAAATAATGCCAAGTAGTCAAGAGGCTCTTCAAAGGTCAATATAAAAAAAGTTCCAAAAATACTCTTCAATTTTAAACAATTCACTTATTTTAGATAATGAAAAAGATCCCAACTCTTTAAAACTCTCTTTATTTCAGTGAGAGTAAAATTGAAAAAACATTATTAATATCTTCATCATAATGTGAAATATCACTTATTAAGGAATAAAATGAAAATGTTAAGAACACTACTTATTTTAGGGATAGAAAGATTTGCTGGAAGTTGGCAAGCACATCATGTAAATAAAGATTCAAAAAAGTTGTGGAAGACCACTTTTAATTGTATTGCATTGCCACTGCCGCTCGAAAGAGACAAAAAGATGCCTGCCGCTCGAAAGAAACAAAAAGATGCCTAGAGTGAACTATAGATTCAATTGTATGTGCAAAAATATAGATGTGTTTAGAATTTAATATCTTGGTTGGAAGAGAAGTTAGTACATTATGTGTCCTTGTGTGCCAGAAGCGTTTAATATGTCAGAGACATTTGTTGTGTAGGGTTATCACATGCCTTAAAAAGTTTGTGATCAATAGTGTCAACCAAACAAAACTTTTAGACGTTGCAATCCCATTTGAGATTCAAGCTTCATTTTAGTCTTAGACAACTCCTAGACAAGATATTAAGACCCAAACATATCTAACAACATAATTTCAAACTCAAACATGACCCAAAAGATTAATCGAACCTGGTTCGAGTTGGTCCTAAAAGACATAGCCCATTGATCAAAGCTCCAAGCCTCCAACACTAATGGACCGTTGTGTAAGGCAACACCAAAACAATAAACAAGGCCAAGATTTAATAACCCACACCTTGAGGCACCAGCAAGAGACATAATAGAGAGGACAGTGGTCGTATGAAGGCCTTTTGTTGCAAACTCAAATTTTTTATGTAGTGGTAATTTGACAAAAATGGTTATCACTCTTTGGAGGTGTGATCGAAGAGACCCAAAGTCTTTTCTCTAAAGAAACTAGAAAAGATTTGAAAATCTTGAACCCTCATGTATTCCTATTCATGCAGTACACAAGATATTTATACAATTACATGAGAGACTCTACTACCAAGGAAACAAATCAGAACAAATAAAGGAAAATGTCCTAGAATAACATGCCCAGTGAAATCTCCCAAGTGGGATCTAGGAAGGGTAAGATGTGCGTAGACCTTACAACTATCTCATAGAAATAAAAAAATTGTTTCTGGAAGACCCTTAACTCAAATATATCAACCACAAAAGCAGAAAATATTAGATACAAAAACGACTAGTGGAAAACAATTAGAAATTCATAAATACAATACACACACCAAAATTAGTGACGGTCAATAACTACACAATATATAATAGTATGACTAATCCTACAATCCTACTATATCACAAGGCATGACAACATTCCATTCCTACTAGCCTACTAACCTCTACCCTAATACGCGACCTCCATTCTTTTCTATCTAAGGTCATGTCCTCGGTGATATGAAACTGACCATATCCTATCTGGTTAGACCGTCTTTGCTATATGGGGTAGAGTGTTGCTCAATCAAAAAGTCATATGTTCAGAAAATACAGGTTGCAAAGATGAGGATGTTGAGATGAATGCATAGACATACCAAGAGCGATAAGATAAAAATAGATCATTCGAGAGAAGTTAGGGATGGTCTCTTTGCGAGATAAGATGAGAAAAATGAGACTATCATGGTTTGGACATGTGCAAAGAAGTGTTGATGCTTGTTAGGAGGAGCTAGGGGTTATGTAGAGAGGTAGAAATAGACCGAAAAAGTATTGGGGTAAGCGATTACACCATTCTATACAACTTTCCTTTAAGTTTAAGTGGTATTTTCTTATCACACAATACTCCAGAGGCAAACCTCAATTTCATTCATGCTACTCCAAGATACACACATGCTAAATTATAAATTTTACGAGTTGTATGTTGTTCCTTGTTTTTACACCACATTTATGATTTGTTTATGTCCGACGATGACACTGGATCACATACTTGCTCAGCGTTTTGTATTTCTCCTTGGACACTTGTGCAGAGGTTTGAGTTGTCATCTAGCCCTTGAGAAAGGTTCAAGGCCGGGAATGAACATTGATTCTCTGCAAAAAAAAGTATTGCTAGAAGTACTTGTACACCCAAACTACTCAACCATAACCTTAAAATCACCAAACAGTATGAATTAGATTGGAATCCTCACCATATAATGAGAAGATTTTATAAGGAGGCTCATGAACTGTTCTACTAAATGTAGCTACATTTTGCAAGAGATTTATATGATGATAAAGAAATTGAACAACTGCTAATTGATAACTTTATGATACGTTATCAATGTAAATGACCACCTTTCAGCCAGTACACAAGAAAAATCTAAAACAGTTTTACTTCTTGACAGTATGAAGTCGGTGATTGAAAGATACAACAAAGCAAAGGATGAAATTCATAAATTGGGTGATCCCAGTTCCGAGGTCAAGGTAAGTTTTGCTAGCTAATTTACTGTTGCCGAGTAGTTTCTTGGATACTTTCTCCTGTGAACAGTAAATAATCTACGAAATACCAAAAGGAACTTCCTTTCATGCTAAAATCCTTAGGGTTCTCTTCACCTCCAAGTACTGTGTCATAACTAAAATACAATCTCAAAAGGAAGAAGCGATATGAACTCAAAAGCAAAACCAGAACCATAATTTGATCTGATAGAGGAAACTACAATCTGCAAACGTGAAGAATAGTGCTCTGCAATTATTCATTTGCTCCAACATCCCACATACTTACTATCTTCTAGACTATTTGACTTCCCAAAAGAACAGAACACTAGCCACCGGGATTGCAGATAAAGAGCATAGGACTTTACAACACATTTTACCGGTATCAAGCTACATTTTGACAATGTAAAAGAATCAGGACTTCACAGCACATTTTCATGAAGCATCAGTCTTCTTCTTGTTTGTTTTGTGCACTAAAACATGCATCTTATTGACGTCTTTATTATATAAACCTTTGTTTCTTTGAGTGCTGACATTATTCTGTATACCTATATCTGGATTTATTTTGACATTTATAGCATGTGAGTTTAAGATGCTCAGAACTGTTACTAACAAGCACAAGCAAAAAGGGTAGGTCGTGAAGTCAGGAGGACAGAAAGTCCTAGAATCTATAGACAGTCAGTAAAGCTTCCAGCAAACCAGTAGCATGATGAGATAATTCTCGAGAACAATCTATACTTGCAAAATTAATCAAAATGGATCGATTCCATAAACTTGGATCCCTATTCCACAGAAATTGGATGCCAGCAGTTGCACGATATTCCAGTTCTACCTCTCTTAGCTGTACCTATGAGCTGGATCAATTCCATGAACTTGGATCTGAGGATCGTTCACTTATGGTTCCAATATATGATGACAAAAACATGCACATGCATGAAAGGAGGTAACAACAGTTGATTCCACAAAGAAAGCGAGCAGACAGAACGGAGATTCTCATTAGCTGATACCTGTTCTACCATCCCCATTAGAACCTTCAATTAGGAGGAATCATCTAAAGATGGAACCTATGGTTTTGTGGCCATAGGACCGACATTTTTGGAGCAAGAACATGCATATCTTTCACTAATAGAAGTACAACATGAGAAAAGAACATGATCGATAAGATGCAGCAAAGCAAAAATTTACTCAGAGTTGACAGCTATAGAGATGGCGCGCCAAGGAAGATATATTTTTTTTTTTTGGGGGGGGGGGGGGGTTTGGCACTTGGAAACTTTGTATTATATCACAAAATAGTACACAGGTTCTTCTGAAACCTTATGTACACAAGCTCTTCTGATTTCACTTCTCAATGCCTAAATGGAACCTAGCACATCAATAATAGAGACAGTCTCATTAGATTATAACTGACTACTAAGTTGCTCGGACTCAGGTGTGGGTGTCCGATACGGGTGCGGATCTAGAAGTCAGATCCTTCATGATCTAATTTGTAAGATTCGGGGAATGAATCCATGTATTGATACAGGTGCGGGGATTCACCTAAAAATAATCAAAACATCTAAAAATAAAGTGAGAAAACCTAAATTATGAGATATTATGTGGAGAGCTTAAAGAAAATCCTGGAAGGAGATTAAAGAAAAAGGTGTGACAAAGAAATTTCTATACAAAAGGTATTCCATTTCCTTCAATTTCACCTTACCTTTTGTATTGATTACAAAAATTGTTAAAACCGTCCAAACTTTCCCCATCGATTTTGGTCAAAGTACCCGAAACCGATTGACCAAATCAGACACGAATCCCACACCCATGTCGTGTCGACACAGGTGTGGCACCAAAAGTGAAGAGTCTGAGCAACTTATGTTGGAAATAAGAGGCTATATATTAGAGAAGAGCTTATATAGGTGGAAAGGATATTGAAAAGAGTGGAGAGAACTTATATTATATTGATCTTGAACTTGTTTTTGCTTTTTTTGCTTGATTGTGGAAATGAGAAGCCTAAGGGAGTATTTATACTAGTCCCCTTCCTAAATGAATGGCTAGGATCAATTTGATCTAACGGCTACAAATGCTACTCTAGAATTTTCCTACAAAAATATCTAAGATATTTACAAGGTAAGATTTCTCTACACTTCCCTAGAGTATTCTAGAAGCTCCCAGGGCCTTCTTGCAAGATCTATAAGTCTCTATGAATTCTAGAGTCGGAGTCTTTTAGACTGTTCTAGAGAATTCCACACATCTCTAGAACCTTCCCGACTATTTATTGGACCAACACTTGCAAGTCCAATATCAAAAACCAAAGCCCAAATCAGGTTTAGTTATCAACAACTTAGACTAACTACACCAGAAGAGTAAAAGTAATATGCAGTTTAGCTTAACTTTCTGCACATTGTTCTCTATGCTCTCAAAACATCTTGAATTCCTTTCTTTCCAAACAGCCCACCAGATAGCCCCCGGGATAATTCTCTATCTACCTCTGTCCTTTGTGTGTACTCCTGCTTCCTCCCAGCATAGTGAAGCCTCAGCCACCATCCAGGGCATCGTCCATGAGATGCCTTTAAGGCTTAGGAATACTCTCCACAGATGTTGGGTGCACTTGCAATGTAAAACAGATGGTTAACAATTTCAGATGTTTCCCCACATAGGAAACACGTGGAACATAAGGTAAATGCCCTCAAGGAAGACTTTTTTAATAACACGAAACATCCCAAACAAAGTCTCTGGAAAATCATTTCATCTTAATGGCTCACCAGGGAAGAAAATTTTACAGTTTACTTCTGCAACTCTACTTTAATTCATTATAGGACCTGAACATCCAAAAAGCAAATCTGAAAAAGATTTCTGACATCAATGATACTTCCTAGGGCACTCAGAAAGGGTGTAGAACATTCATGATAGCATAGGACAGGAAGCTTGATGAACAAATGAAATTTAGTAATTGGGACAGAGAACCTGGGAAACTTGATGTCCTCCCACAAAAGAGAAACACGCTTAGGATATGCCAAACAAGAACCTTAAGCAGTGACTACATTTAGCACTAGAATTTTGGAAGCAATGGAAATACCATTTTATGACCTACGCCCAACAAATAAGTAGCATCTAAGAAACAACACTCTTATTTTATGAGTATGTTCTTTTAGACTCGTCCCCTGTCTTCATACTGCAAATCCTGATGATAACTACACCAATGCTAAGATAAATAAGCTCTAAATGCTTTTAATAACAGGCAAGTTGTTGAACAGTGAATAGCATTTTCAAAGGATCAGAAGACTGTCCAAGAACCTTAAGAGGTTTTTAAGTCATTCTGCAGTCCCATTGGGAATCAGGAGCATGCTATTTTCTTCTTTTTTTTTTCTTTGATAATGGTAACTGTGAAGTATGTGATAATATTTTTGCAACAGTTATCCCAGATTATGACCATTAGCGTCACTTCATTTTCTCAACAGTGGAATTAAATCTCTTTACACTCTTGGAAACCCTCCGATCATATCCCAGCTAATTAGTTCTGAATGTGGCACTATAGATGTTGCAAGTTAGAGCCTGTCGAGAAGCAATTAAAAGAAGATAATAAAACCAAGGATACTAAACTTTATACGAAGATGACAATAAACACGGAGCTGTTACAAACTTGGCCACTCTTCTAGCACTTATCATAATGACATTCTGGGACATCACTAGTTGAAGGTCGTTGATTCAAACAACATTATCCAGCTCTACAAGACTACAACCAAGCTTAGCCTAGTCATATCATCTTTCTGTAATTTCGAGATTAGACATCTAATCCTTCTTTGCAATTGCTGCAGGGAAAACACAAGTCAGAAGGTCTGTTCATTAGATTATGAGAAACAAAGGGATAAAAACTTCCCTCAAAAAAATAGTTCGTTCTGCTTTACAGATCAGTATTCAATTATGCAGGTCAAAACATAGGTGAAGAATATGTGGTTAGAGGAAAAAGGATAGGAACTTCGACCTTCACACTTTTCAGAAGTTGCATGGCCCTGATATTATTGCCAAACTGAGGTGAGGTACCAGTCTCTTAATAACTATACATAGATCTCAGCATAACACATAGGGTGTGTTTGGCATGAAGGAAAATGTTTTCCTGAAAAATGTGTTCTTGGAAAATAAATGCATTTCCTGATGTTTCATAAGCAAGCAAGAAAATGTTGTCCCAAAAGCATTTATAGATAATCGAGAAAAACACTATGGGGATGGGGATGGGGATGGGGATGGGGATGGGGATGGGGAGAGTGGAGGGTTGCAGGGACTTCAGTAGCAGGGTGGGCGTTGAGTGCGTTGAGGGGTGGGAAGGAGAAAATGAGCTTGAATGCCACTTATGGAACTTGCTTCCCTACTCCCACTAGGGGAGTTAGTTTGCATATAAAGTTATAACAGTACACAACTTGAGTTGAGCATCTCGTTGGACTAGGGAATAAGTTCTAAATGGGGTTCCAAGTCCTAATTTCCTGTTGTTCAAAAAAAGCAAAAATGTTTACTAGATATTACACGAATGTAATTGATTCAGCTTATGCAAACACCATCGATACAAGGATGCGGTCAGGTTTTCTGAAATATATAAACAATGTTCTACATTATTCTTGATATTCAGGAAAATTAAGCTCCTACCAACATTACCTTCAAGAAATATAGCAAAACAAATTGCAGTTAGACTCTCTTTTTTCTTTTTGAAGATGGTAAACTTTACTGGTCGTAATCTAGAGCTACATCTCAACTCGATATACAATCCTCCAGACCATTTTCCATTATAAGTCATACCATCATTTGACTCAAATGTCAATAATTGCCAACTTGCTGAAGATGCAATAACTTCCAGAGATGCAAAAATAATTAGCTGAAGGATATCCAAGCTGTCACAATACCCACCTAGAAGCGTGCCAATCCTATATCGTACTAAAATACCAACAAACTAATGAATAGAAGAGCCAACATTTAGAGACAGGGATAATGGTTATGTAGTAGCTAGCATAAAGATGGGTGAAAACAAGAAGCTGAAAGATTCCCTTTTTCTCAAACTCAACATCTTCATGCATAATAAATGTTGACAAGTTTGTACTATCATATGCACAGCAGCCATCTATCTCATTCACCTTAGAAATTAATACTACCTCTGTCCCAATTTAGGCGAAGGTGTTCGGAGTACGTAGGTCAAAACACTACATTTACTATGAATTCAGACATAGATTCTACAATTTATTTGAAAACTACACGAAAATAACTACAAGTAATCATACATAATTATTCAAAATATTTTTGAACAAAATTTGAGAAATTATAATGAAAGAAAAAATTGTTTGACTCCCCAAATAGTAACACCTTCACATAATAAAATGCGATGAGGGACTGAGGGAGTAACTTAAGCAACCCCTTGCATTTTCAATTAATTTTACTCTTCTATCATCACCCATAAGTCTAATATATTTTCCTGTTGAGGGAAAAAAATCATGTACCTTTGCTAATAAATCAACATCAAGAAAAACAATCACACAAAATATTTGGAACTAGACTAAGTCTTCACCTCAAATTTCAACAGACGGTGATTGGAATATCAATGCTTTTATGCCCATTTTTTAACCTTGGTATCATGATATCACAAGGCAACTACCTACTTATCAAAACTTCTCAATAATTTTAGGCATCAATCTCAAGTTACAACGTGTAACACAATAAAAGGTACAAGTTCTTATTGTAATTAGAGATTAGAAAATTATGAAATGAATCGCTCAAGTACATAGGATAAGTTCTCAGTACAATTTTTACATGTCTACCTCTCGCCACTGAGACAAAAGATTCATAACTTTAGACTCATCTTAAATGTGCTGACCTATCACACTGTATCTAGCATAAGAAATCTTGCTCCTACGAAACCAAGGTCGAAAAGATTGCAAAAATCAGTCATTCACAACCACTCAGCCATGGTGAGCAAATCTATGCACATTGCACAGACATGTGCATTTGCAAGGAAGTCACATAGAATTAGGAACAAATTTTTAAATGAACACATTAATGTATACTACAGCAGTAGTTAATCATCATAAAAGAAGTTTAGCATCGAATCTAAAACATTAAGGCAATGAGTGGAATAAATTGAAACCTTACAAACCATTTTGGATGCCACTGGCACATATTACTTGGAATTCACACATGGACTATAATATAAACTCACTAGTGAGAGAATGGGCTAGTCAATGTTGGCTTCAATACTACATTAAAGAACTTAAGTACCAAAATCAAAATCTTAACTACATTGTCTGCTTGAATTAGGACATTTTATAAACTAACCACTCATTTACCAAACCAAAAGGTTCATATAAGAGGCGTTTACTTTGTCATGCTGTCCCAGTGCAGTGAGATTTATAGTCATCCAGTCCAAGCCACCAGGGTTTCAATCTTGCCCCACCAGATGTGGTTGTAATCTTATGTTGTATTACACGAGGTGAATGGAAATACTAGATGTGGAACCAATAGTGTAAATTGTCACACAAAAAAATACAATAAAATAAATAAAATTCAAACATGATCGCAAAAGGACAAAAACTTTAACAAAAACAAAAAGAGTTGTTATTTTATTTGCTTCTTGTATGTTGTTTTTTGGTTAACGTGATGCAAATTCACAAAGGCAACAGTACCTCATTATTTTCTTCACCCCTATTGAAAGGTTTATGGTGGTTTTTTTTGTGTGGTGGTTAATGTGATGCTAATTCTAGAACGCAACAGTAGCTCATTATTGTCTTCAAACCATTTTTGCATGACCTGTTATGGTTTTTGATATGTGAAACAATCTTATTCAACCTTGTCTTGCACCATTTATTAAAGAGTACGAGCTATGTGTCAGAGAATTAACTGATCACTGATGCTTTTGCCACAAGAGAGATGGGTCACGGAAAACCATTATAAGTAGCACTTCCAGAAGAATATGGCAACTAAAGTTGAGCTTGCTCTGCTACTAATTCGGCATTACTGTAATCATAACACAGAAACATCTAGTGATTACTCTTTTATTGATAATCCAAGCCACTGAATAATTTTACTAATACATCTTCATTTTGCAGTTTTGGCAAAGGGAAGCTGCACTGCTGAGGCAACAACTAGAGAAATTGCAAGGGAATCATCGGTAAGCTCTTTTACCCCAATTAGCATAATTTTTCAAGTTGTGAGAGAATAGCTTATCAAACCACCAATAGGACTAAAACCAAAGGCAAGTTGACAAATTGTTAAATTGGTAACTTTGGGCTTATTTAGGTAACATGATGCTCCTTGTAACTTTATTTTATTAGGTAAACCCCATCCCAAAACCATCCACATAGGCTGATAAGGGAGCTTTCCACTATCGCTTTGGTGACTCAAAACGCCAAACCTCGTGATTAAAAGAAGAATGGTTGTCCCCATTTGGTGGCTCAAAGGACCTTAGTCTTGATTGTAATACTCTCCCGGCAGTCCTATTAATTTATGAGAATTATAAGTAAATTCTTTTGAGACGAAGATAGCCCTTGCTAGTATTGGTATACTATTCCTAACAGAAGTCATCTTAGCAAACCAAAAGTCTTCTTTGAACTCTAGAAGTGTTAGAATACCTACTTCATTTTACTTGAACAGTTTATGAAGAAGCTTCTCCAAAACACACTGTTTTCTTGAGAAATCAAACAAAAACCATTTCCAAAAGGCATAATACATAGATACACTTTAACATGGCCTCAACTGTAAGTAAATACCCTAATTTTGATAATGCACATTGGGGTGTTTTCAAGAGGGGTTTCCTGAGAGAAAAATCGAGGAAGCTAAAACTGGAAAACACAAAAGAGGTGTGATTACTGTCGATGAGAGAACAGTGAGACACGGGTTTTGAAAAAGGGAACGGAAACGAGCAAAATCAGCAAAAGGGGCCAACCTTTTGATGATTTGTAGGCGAGATTCACTCATTCAAATATTTCTTCATGCAATACCAAACCCAAAATCATTTTTCTTTTCCCTAGGATTATTGAGATTACAAAGAAAAAATGGAACCTAGTTATTAGAAATTAATGATTTGGGATGTGGAAAGAGAGAAGAAGAAAGAGCGCAAAGGGAAGAAGACTTTTCACCCTTTTGTTTTAATCTCCTTCCTTATATTAAAATCTGCGTAGTCTAGTTGTGTACCTCTGATTGCTTCACTTATCCATGTAAGAGCGTGTGTAACTCATGCATTACATCTGCTAGAAAGGTGTCTTGGCAAACTTAAACCAAGTTGAGGTGTCTAGATGTGTATTCTCAAAATTGGAGTATTTACTTTGGGCTTTGGGGTACTTAGATGTTTCTTGATGTTTAGTAGCGAAATGCATGATTGCAGTCACAATCATTTTACCATGGATTGACCTAAAAGATTGTTTCTCTGACAGAAATCTGATGGGTGAAGAGCTATCTGGACTGAATGTAAAAGACTTGCAAAACTTGGAAAAACAACTTGAAATGAGTCTGCATAGTGTCCGTGTGAGAAAGGTATGAGCTTTCACCTCTAAATCTGTTGTATATTATTTGTATAAATAGCACTGACAATCTCTGATTTCTGTAGGACCAAATTCTGATTGATGAGGTACAAGAGCTGAACCGAAAGGTCAACCACTAACTGCAAACCACTGGTCGTTTATCCTTTGAAGAATTCCAAGAAGCTAACTTCATATGTTCTTTGCAGGGAAATTTCAGCCATCAAGAAAACAAGCAACTTTATAAGAAACTAGAACTTGTTCGTCAAGAAAATATGGAATTGTGTAAGAAGGTATCGATATATATCACTAGAAAAGATTTGTTTATGTTAGTAGAAAATGATTTCAATTAAAAGATCAAGACAAAAACTTGAGTCATTCTGCTTCAAGAAACAATTCTGCATTTTCTGTCAAAATCAGGTTTATGGAACTAGAGATGCAAATGCAGTGAGCATAAATGCCATGAGTTCACACAGTTTAAGCATCAATGAGGACCCTCACACACCTCTTCATCTCCAGCTAAGCCAGCCTCAGATACAACACTATGAGACACCAGAAACTACAAAATTGGGGTAATTTTCATGTTCATATAATTTGAAAGCAGCAAAATAAACTCCCATGAGGTGGACCCTTGACTCTTGTCTTACTGAAATACTGCAGGCTGTCACTGCATTAGTGAAGAAGATGCACACTATGCCATTAAACTCTCTTCTTGATCAAGTGTTCCACCTCACAAATATATGTTTAAATTATTAAAGACCAGTATTGTCAACAGCGCGCTTAAGCCCTGAGGCGAGGCTCAAAACGTGTTGAGCACTTCACCTCGCCTAATGTGCGGTTTAGTGCTGTCATTGATGTTCTTAGACATACTTTTCTTTGTCAATGAGCCTCTCCTAAAGGGGCAAACGGTAAGTAATTGACATTACATTTTATTGTATTTTTTTAAAAATTTCTTTGTTCATACATTTGTCATTCATGCCTATAATTATTAGTCTTGGCCTAAACATGTATATTTATATTAGTTTCTCCCTTCGTGCCTTTTTCATTGTCCACGCTTTGTTTGTGCTTAAAGGCCCAACGGACCTCAGAGCTTTTTTGTGCTTTTTATAACACTGTTAAAGACTAGTCTAGAATGTTCAATTGACCTGGTCATTGCTAGAATGTTTTGTCTGCATCGAATATCTACAGAATGACGGCTCAATCAAGATAACTATGAATTTTTTTAAAAAAATTAGCACATCCAATGTTCCTTAACTTTCTTGATAGTTCATGCTTGTGATGCATATGCCTTTAAGTTAGGAATGCACTTAATCTGACAGCTTAAAACTGAATATAAATAGCATGCAGAAAAGCTTATCCACACAACAGTAGCATCTCAAATAAATTCCTACAGAAAGGAGAATCTAATAAGTGCAGACTAAGAAATTGATTAGAGAGAACACCAAGATATACCTAAAATATGCACTGCAAAAGCCTCAGCAAGGAGATACGAAATTCATATTCACATCCATGCCGACGTTCAACCCCTACCTGGAAGAAGAAAATGAGACTAACAGTAATATTGGTGAAGTCCTACCCAGAAATGGTGAAAAGATCAGCTAAAGAAATCTTATTGTGGTAGGTCACCTAAAAAGAAGACAGAGAATGAACAATGAACAACATGAAGGCTAAACCATAGGGAAACAGGCACGACGAGTATTGGATCAGTTACGCACACGAAATATGCCCCACAAAAGTATCACCACATCTTAGCTCTGGATTCCAATGATCCGACTTCTAAAGACTATCAGACTGGCATGCACAAAAATGCCATTTAGCTGTACTACAAAAGCCAAAGATACCGAAGAAATTTCAGCTTGGTATCACGAATTGAGTTTTGGTTCACATGCAGTCCCTATTGAGCTATAAACCAACACCCAAGTGGAATTGCATGTCATCCTAGAGTTAAACAATATGGCAAAAACTAGGGATAATTTCAAACATATACAATAAACTAATAAATTTACAACAAAATTTAGTCTCGTTTTATTTACATAAAAAAAAAACCAAAAATCATATAAAATATACCGCGACTACACTACAACTTGCCAATAATGATAGAAAGTATCCACTGACTATACAATATAGATTACTTATACATGAGCTATACACTTAATATACATTATGATACGCTCAAAAATTGAATATAACTTGGCTATACATGAAATATACACTGACTATATATACCTATAAAGCGAGTGGTCATTTTTATGGTAATTACTTGGGCCGAATGGCCATCTACCATAGTTATCCCCAAAAACTACTCTTACCCCCGACTTCTAGAAAGCTAAAGCAGACACTCCCTTTTCTAATAACTTTCAGGGACAAGAAGAAGTAGCAAAATTGATCGATATAAGGCAAAATGGATAGAGAAACACGCCCAATTTTTTTCATCCCATAACATCTACTTTGACTACAACAACAAAATACCTACTATAACACCACACTTGGGGTCTAAGGAGAGAGAGTGTACGCAAACGTTACCCCTACCTTGGGATGTAGAGAGGTTGTTTTCGTTAGGCTCTTGACTCAAGTAAAAGCAACTACTTTGACAGTTTGCCTAAAATATGGTACACCCCTCTTTGTTCAACCTACCAATATGAATCAAATCCCAAATTTAGGCAATAGGATCATATGATTGTGCGGTCAAAGTCACTAGTTTAAGAACACAGATAAACTAGAACTTAAAAATGGATTAGAATAGGAGGAACTCAAATCGAAATAAACAAAGTAAACCTACTTTTCAAAGATCTTTTCTTCCTCTTCAGAATCAAACATCAATTGCAATAAGCCACCCAGGCACCCACCCAAAAACAACAACAACAACAACAACATACCCAGTGGGATCCCAAAAGTGGGGTCTGGGGAGGGTAAAAATGTACGCAGACCTTACCACTACCTCATATAATGAAAAAAATAACATATAATGAAAAGTAGGTTCATCAATTTAACAAAAAGACATATTTGGGCATCACATTAGTTGTCGAGATGCAAAATTTTCCATAGTCTTAACTTTAAATTTTTTTGTGGGGAGCAGGAAAGTGCTTAATCTTTAACTACTATATATTTTTAGAGTAGTAGTTTGTGGACCAATTTGGGCTATCTCAACTAATCCATTAGATGTCTTCTGTCTCCACCAACATAGATATACTTAGTTCACATAGACTTTAGACCAAAAATTCAACTAGTCTCGTTTTTTCTCGATCTGAACTTTAGTTCTCAATTTTGTCACTCCAACTCTTCGAGGAAAAGACTACTCCCTTGGACACTAGAGAGGCCTTATTCCATTTAGGGCAAGAATAAAGTAAGACCAAAGATTTGTTGCTATATCTATATAATATAATGGGTGGACCATACCATAAAAAAGAAAGGAGGAAAAGATGGATCGAATCAAAGCATTCCTCCAAGTTTTCCTGTTTCTTATTCCAGTACTACTGCTGTACTTAAAACAAAACTAATAAACCATACTGAAAAATCGAATACAAGTAAGATAATTATCGTGTCCTTCATGGAATGAATGTTCAATAAGTTGGTGAATAAAAGTAGATCGAACATACAGGTACCCAGTACTAGCAGAGGCGGATCCAAGATAGAGCCAAAGCTACCGGGTTCCTATAACTCTACCTCTACCCTGGTGAGTGCCCGTGCTCACTCTCTCAAGTTAGAACTACATTCACATTCTCTTTCTTTTTTTTCCCTTCGATTACCTGATGGATCCTGGGTTGTGCTGTATTATTTGCGCAAAACAAGAGGATGGCAAGACCATACCTCTATTACAACACAGGGATGATTCTATCACCTCGAAACAGAAGGAGTTTCACATTAAAAACTTACAATACTCCTTCTGGACAAATATGTACAATCAACTACATTCACATTCATACATGTCTGTATAGTACTCGATTTTAAATCCTGAATTTTGAAGTAGGCTAGATTTTTACAAGCCAAAATTAACAAAACTAAATATTATGAGCTACAAAAGCAAATTATTTAGTTTGACTTCTACACAACGGAAAAAAAACCACACAACGGACCTGAAAAACGATGGCTTCTCCATAAGATCTGCGAAATTTCCAAAATTAAACAAAACACAAAACAGGTTAGCATCAACAGAAATGTAAAAGCATACAAATGGTGAATTTCGAGTTTGACTTACGAGGATCAACAAAAACGAGTGAGAATTCCGGGAGAAAAAAGGAAACGAAAAGCTTAGGGTAACAATTTTCTCCTGCGGAAACAGAAAATGATAAATCGAATCTCGCCATTAACATGCATTATCTCGATCGATCAAATGAAAACTTTGAAGGAAAAATTGGAATGAAATTTTGAAGCAAAAACGAATTTCGATTGCTTTTGCTTTGGAAATGGAGATGAGAAGAGGGAAGTTCATCATACCCAACTGTTAAGGGGTTGTTTGGAATGAGGATGGCGAAAAAGACCAAAAAGTTATTCTTGTAATAAATAATTTCAAAAGTAACTGTTAGGGAATATCAGGCGATAGCGAAAACGTGATATTGAAAGGGATTGATATTGAAAAGTACAAATAAATTAGACAAGGTAATAAATGAAGACACAGTGGTTCACCCAAAAAATATTAGGCTACATCCACGGACAACGAGGAGCAAAATATCACTATAATGGGAAAGTGTACAACAAACCTCACTGGGCCTAAGCACTACGAGGATATAATTTTTGTGTATCACTCAGTAATATAAAATGAGTATTACAACACTCACAAAATACACAATGTGTATCTCACAGAATTCTGTGGCTCTCTCTACATTTTTATCTCCTCCTTGTGTCAAGTTTTATAAAATGGTCATTGTCGTATAAAGCTTCGAAGAATTATTAGATGTTGCTGTTTGATAGTTGTACGTGGGAGGAGTTTGCATCCCAACAAACCTCCCCTCAAACTCTGACCACACAATCTCGTGACCTCCCGTCCAGCGATTATCATTTTTGAATCTGCCACCATCTTATACCGCTGCAACAACCCGCGGGACACACCGCCTGACCATCAGTTCTTGTCGAGAAGACTTTCAACACAAGACATTACCGCAGACATTCACATTCCTAAGTTGCACCAGTTGATTGTCAAATCATCTTGCCATCAAATTTTTCAATATCAAATTTTGTAACAGAAGTCATCTTGACAAACTGTCGTACATATGAACAGTGATCGTACATATGAACAGTAACCGTACAGTATTTGTGACTATTATGACCCTGCTCTGATACCACTTGTTAGGGAATATCAGGCGATAGCGAAAACGTGATATTGAAAAGTATAAATAAATTGGGCTAGATAATAAATAGAGACACAGATTTAACGTAGTTCACCTAATAAATAGGCTACGTCCACGGACGACGACGAGCAAAAATATCACTATAATAGAGAAGTGTACAACAAACCTCACTGGGCCTAAGCACTACGAGGATATAATTTTGTGTATCACTCAGTGATATAAAAGGAGTATTACAACACTCACATAATACACAATGTGTATCTCACAGAATTCTTAGACTTTCTACATCTCTGGATTCTGGATGATTAAATGAAGGAGCTAAAGAGCTCCTTTTATAGGCAAAACTTTGCCTATAATTGTTGAAAAAACTCAACAAAGTTGGCAAAGTTGGTGGCCAACTTTGTTGAGAATGACATGCCTAATTTGACAAATTAGGCAGCCAATTTTGAACAAATTTGGTAGTTAAATTTGTTGAAAAAACTTGGGCCAAATTTCAACAGTAACTAATATATCTAAATAAAATTGTGATAATTTTTTATCCCGCCCTGCAAGGGTATGATTGAGTGGTTGAGAGGAGAGTTTGTTCTAGAATCGTCGAATTCAGATTTCGTTTGCTATTCAGTCATGAAGCTTGCTTAGTGCATTTGCACTTGTTGTATGTGATTTGTGAGTTTATTGCCCAATAAGCAAGTTACTTGTCGATCATCACTAAATGTTAACCCAAAGAGAAGAACCTATAGTAGAGCTTGTGGGTTTTCTGGAGTTTCGAAAAAAAAAGATATTCTTTATTCTTATATCTAAATAAAATTGTGATAATTTCTTTTCCCGCCCTGCAAGGGTATGATTTGAGTGGTTGAGAGGAGAGTTTGTTCTAGAATCGTCGAATTCAGATTTCGTTTGCTATTCAGTCATGAAGCTTGCTTAGTGCATTTGCACTTGTTATATGTGATTTGTGAGTTTATTGCCAATAAGCAAGTTACTTGTCAATCATCACTAAATGCTAACCCAAAGAGAAGAACCTATAGTAGAGCTTGTGGATTTTCTGGAGTTTCGAAAAAAAAGACATTCTTTATTCTTATATCTACCTCTAATAAATATTTCTTTCATCTTTTTATGTCTTATAAAATGTTATAATTAATTAGGATTTAGGGAATGGAATACTACAAAGAAAAGTAAAAAATATACAAAGTAAGAAGAAAAAGAACTAATATCATGTACTTCTAAAGATGGTAACATTAATTAATATAATTAAATGATCAAGTACATTAAAAAAAAAAAAAAACTAAAGTTCAAAGAACATTGACAGAGAAAATTGCATTGTGTGGACTAAGTTAGCCCCACCTTATTGTGAGAAATATTTACACAAGTTAAGATTACTTAAAAGAATCTACTATGGTATAAGTTAGGGATAATCTTTCTAAGGTAATTTTGTAAAAAAAAAAATGCGATAAATAATAAAAATAGTGAAACTTGTAATGATATTGGTGTGCATGAGCTTGATTAGTTCAAAAGACGGACGTGCAAGGTCTGAGATGAACACGATTATTATAGTGAAATCAACTTTAAGGATATCCATCAACAACTATATATACTGGTTCTGACCATCTCAAAAGACATGAGCAAATCCATGACAAGCACAACCTATTATAGTAATAAATTCAATGCAAAAGACGTACTTCAACAACTATACTTACAAGTCCCGACCATCTCAAAGGACATTGACCTGCTATAGTAAAATCAACACAAAGGACATCCTTCAGCAATTATATGTATACCGTTTACTTGATCACCTCAAAAGACATAACCAAATCAAGATGACCGTTATAATAAGATCAACATAAAAAACCTTTTTCAGCAACTATATACAATGACACCAACACGAGCACACATGGGCTTGATCAACTCAAAAAAGCACAACCAAGTCCAATACGAACACAACCATTATAGTAAAATCAACGCAAAGGACATCCCGCAACCGATATTCCCTTAGCGAGAGGACAAGTGGCCAAGTCACAATATTCTCCTCCTGTACCCCACCAATTAAGTTTAGTATCACCTAAAACAAAATATATAAACACTCCCATAAAGGCCAATCCAGCATCTAATGCGGCAGATAACACATAATTATACTTTTGCCACCACTTCTTTTGGTACTTGAAAATGAAGTAGTTGAATAAAAGACCAACGACAATCCAACTATTGAAGTTCAAAGTTGTTGCTGGAGGCATACCAGCTGTTGCACCTAAAAGTACTGGAATATTAATCAATTTAATCCAAGTTTTTTGGGGGAATGCCTTGTGTAACAACCATACTATAATGGGTCCAATCAAACCACCAAGAAAGAACCAATTTTGTGTAGCGTAATTTCCAAGATCACCAAACATTCTTCTAGGTCCTACTAAACCCCAGATCACTGATGCATCGAAAAAGACGCGGCTTCCGGGACATGTCCATGGACTATTTGCTGGAAGTAATGAATCTTGACATATATTAGGAATGTTTGTAAGTAACCACCAAGCCACATGCATGTTTATTGTACCAGCAATCAGGGTTCCAAGTAGCTGTTTCAACAAAAAAAATAAAATTTCAGCTTATTAAGTCTCATTTAAGGTCGAATTTTGAATATCATATGATACATCAACAACAACATAACCAGTGAAATCCAACAAGTGAGGTATGGGGAGGATAGAATGTACGCAGAACTTATCATACCTCATAAAGGTAGAGAAACTGTTTTCTAGGAACTCTCATCTCAAAAACCCATAAGCAGAATAAGCTAGATATGAAAAAAAAAGAAACAGAAAAAGCGACTAATAACGAAAAGTGCACGATAGTATCTAAGTATGATAAAATTAAAACATATACGATAAAATATTAGGAATTATAGAAAATTTGTCCCTAAATAGTCAGTAGCTACCAACTTTTTTTATGTGATAATTCGTCATTAATAGGATTAGTGACCAATTTTTATTGTTTGACAACAAAAGTTGTAAAAATTTTAACTATGCAAACTCAGTATCACCAAATTAATTCAATTTTACATAAAAGAAAAAAATCTCTTAACGAGAGATAATTTATAATCATATAAAATGTAAAACTTATTCTAAGTCCAATAAGCCACAACTTTAAACAAGATTGTTGTAAACAAACTAGTGCATATATTACGTCACGATCTATTTCAGACAATTGGATACAAGTTGAGATATCTAGATGCATGATCACAATGAAAGTTGAGGTTTCAATATGGTCATCAATGAAAGTCAAATTAAAATGTCTATCTACGTATTCTGAAATAATAAAAGAGGAGAAAAACGAGTAATTAATTGATACCTGAACCATGAACATTGATCTTGGAGGAATTTTCATATAATGACCTAGCTTAAAATCTGCTAAAAATGTAACTGCCTGTGCCATACTTATGTAACCAAATGTTTTAAAACAAACATTGGCTATAGGTTTCCCTGGAATTATTAAACCAATGATATATTCTGTGATCACATTTAATCCTGGAGCCTGTCATCACAAAACAAACGTTTGTTAGTCAAAAATATTTACAAAGAAAAATTTAAATTATATTCGATATGTTGTTACAACAACAAGATACCCAGTGAAATTCCACAAGTGGGGGTCTATACATAGACCTTACCACTACCTCACAAGGTAGAGAGGTTGTTTCCTGAGAACCTTCGTCTCAAAAATTCATAAGTAAAATAAATTAGATATGAAAAAAAGAAAAAAAAAAAAGGAAACAGAAACAATAATATGTTGTTGTAGTAGTAATATAATATACAATAACAATCTAATAATTACTATGTTTGTTTAGTCATAAAAACTCAATGGAGTTAACAAACAATTGGATTCTACTTATTTACACTTACACCACAAGAGCATTCACATTATTAATGTAAAATAACTTTTTTTTCCTCATATGAATTGCTTGTTTTATTTTTCAATTAGTTCCACTTATTATAGATAGTTTCTTAGTTATTGGTGTAGTTGTTCCATATATTTTAGATGATCTGATATTATATTCTTTTATACTTTCAGCATATAAAAGTTAAACTCAAAGCAATTTCAATTATAGGTCACAATATTAAGACAACAGTATAAAACCACAATCTAGTTATTGTTTATTCGTTTTAATGTGTTCGTCTGTTTAAAAAAGAACATTTTTTTTCCTTAATTTCTGCCTGACATGTTTAAGACCATAAAATTAAAGAATATTTTGGTATAATATATATTCTATGTATTTTTATTATAAGACGATACTATTCAAAAGTTTTATTTACTTCTTAAACACTATATCAAGTTCTCAAAATCAGTGACGGAGCCAGAATTTTCATAAAAAAAGTTCAAAATATGAGGAAGTAAACATATGAAGAAGTCCAAGGGGGGTTCAATATCATCTACAATATATACAAAAAACTCTATATCGAAT
The DNA here is from genome assembly GCA_026153255.1 of Solanum medicagineum. Taxonomy (NCBI): domain Eukaryota; kingdom Viridiplantae; phylum Streptophyta; class Magnoliopsida; order Solanales; family Solanaceae; genus Solanum; species Solanum medicagineum. Next base: position 17,685,103 of record JAPFFP010000012.1, read on the forward strand.
TTAAACCAAACAAACAAGTTGAACCGAACGGAGAGAGTATTACTTAATTACCATGTTTGTTGTGGCTGTGATGATGCTTATAGGGAGAGTGAAAATACAGGCAACAAAAGCAGCTAAAAGAAGACCCCACCATGGAAGTTGAATTTCTTTTTCCCACACAATGCAAAGTGCAAGTGATAAAGCCAATGAAATAAAAAGCATGCCATGAAACCACCAGCCAGGAATATCTGGATATTTCTTCATGAGTTTTGTGTGGATATCACATTTTCCTGTTTTATGTGAAGCTCGAAATCTCTCAATCATTTCCCTATATAAATTAACAAGTACCCATTAGACTTTTCGATGCGAATTCATATTAAGTTGGGCCCAAAACATCAGGTGGGATTTGGGAAACTAAAAAAATTAGTATATACTTTTTCCAGATATTTCGAATATGAGTATTTTAATATAATACTCATAGTAAATATTTCGTCTTGAAAATTAATTTGAATAACACGTAATTAATATTAAGAGTCAATAATAGAAAAAAAATTATTTTTCTTGATGCGTTAAAAATAACAAGTAAAAATAAAAAACTCAAAATCCATTTTTAAAATAATGAAGAAGTAAAAACGAATGAAAAAAGTATTTTTTATATGGTTAGTATAGAACTTAAAATTCTATTTATATTTGCTAACTTTTATACCGTTGGTGTTTGGTCGAACGATGAAGATTGAAAAGACGGAGGAAAAGAGAGGAAAGAAAACCTCAAGGAAGTTGATAACTTGTTGGGCAAATTTTCAAATCTATTTTTTTAAGAGAGTATTATTGTTGATTAATTTTTCAAAAAAGTACATTTGAAAGGTAACAAATGTGTTTAGCTGACCAATTTAAAAATATTTTTGTCAATTAGAGCAACAATTTATGTTTATTAAGAAATAGTAATTGGGATAACCTATGTAACTAAATATTAAATTATGTCACTAATTCTATTTATCGAAAAATTCTAGTACTAACCTAAGAGCAATTTAACAACGAAATTCATGGCTAATCTTTTGTATTTTTTTTTTTGGGGTAATGTTGGTAAAAAAAAAAAAATTAAAAGCATTTCTACGAAATATTACTTTCTTTTTCCATTTCTGAAAACTGTTTTCTAATACTTTACTTGAACACAATCATCCCCCACCCATCTCCCCCCAAAAAACATAATAATTTTTTTAAAAAAAACACTTTTGACTTCTCAACAGCACTACCAAGCAGAGCATTATTAAC
>JAPFFP010000012.1:17686453-17696726 GCA_026153255.1 Solanum medicagineum
ATTACTTTCTTTTTCCATTTCTGAAAACTGTTTTCTCATACTTTACTTGAACACAATCATCCCCCACCCATCTCCCCCCAAAAAACTTAGTAATTTTTTTAAAATAAACACTTTTGACTTTTCAACAGCTCGACCAAGCAGACTATTATTATATATATAAAAAGAAAACTTACTTTCCATAGAAGAGAGAAACATGAGTGAGAGTAGAAATAACGGCAGCAAAATTCAATCCATAAGAAAGAGCAAAAAAAGTTGTTATGTTTATCCTTCCTTGTTTCTCATAAGCTGCTTCATCCAACTCAAACTTTGCATTAACAATTTTGCCAATATCATACTTTTTTCCTTGAGAAGTATACAAATGTGAAGAGAACATTGGAAATGTCTTTGCGTTGTACCAATCAATTCCCCAAAAGCTTATTGGAAATAAAATATAAACCACAGCAATATAGCCCACTACAACATTGATGATTGCAAATAATGGACTAACTAATGGACTTCCAAGATATGATGCTACAGTTGACCAATCCAATGTGAATGACAATATCCCAAGACCCTTCATTCCTGACCCAATTTGTTGGGCTATAACTGATTTTGGGTAAAGTAAGCAAAGTAATGAGATGTTTGATAGTGTTGGGAAGAGATATCCAGGGACAATGTACCAAATGAAGCTACAAATTAATACTACCATGAAGAATTTTCCCCTTGAGCTTTTACCATCTACATCTTTTTCATGGAGTGTCCTGTTCAAAATTCACGAAAAGAATTAATATGACGTGAATTCAAATTAATCGATATAGAACAAAGTATTCAGAACCTACCTGAAAAGAGAGACTAGAACCATATTACCAGGCCACCACATTTCTGCAGGGTCTACAACATACTTCCTCATTATCCCTGCCCATCCATATCCTAGAACCTGATCGAATACACCATGTTAGCTCATGTTCATTAGTTGATAGTGTGACGGGTAATATTTTTTTTAAAAAAAATGAATATTTTTGTGTAATTATTTTATCCACATGGACAATCACATTAATTTCACCTTAGGTCAAAAGCCTACGTGGGGTTTCAAGAAATTCCTCGTAGGCTTTCAGTCCTACTCTAGTTAACTAGCATATCCAAAACTTACGGACTCCTTCACTTGTACTCTTCCCAACTTAAATACTAGACTTTACTAATTTCCCATGCAACATATTAATACTGCAAATAACACAAGCCGAAAAAGAAAAGTTCAATGCATGTATAGACATAAGAGTCTCAAATTGTCCCTTTGAGGGATAAGTGGTCCTTTAATATTGTTCTTCACTTTTTAGACTAGCTTTTGAAATTCAATCAAGCTCAAGAGCTATTTCTTTAACATGATATTAGAGCAGAATCTTTCTCAATCCTCGTTACCCCATATTAGATTCTCCACTCACACCAGATATCCAACCTTGGACATGAGGAGATACACATGGGGTCGATCTCTTTAATATGATTCGGATAATTCTCGCCTCACGACCTACTTTTGGGGTTCATTTCATCATCAACAAGAATAATACAATCATCATGTTTCATATATATTTTCATGAATGGATGAAAAATTACCTGAGTGGTTGTAACAAGAATCCAACCAGCCACATATGATATGTTCCTCAAATAGAATGCCTTAATAATAGTAACAATTGAAACAGCATAAGCTGTCCCAGCACCACAATTTGCAAACATTGAAATCAAAACATGTTCTTTCATGTTAAATGGTCCTGGATTGAACGAAAACTCCCATGATCCAATCTTAAATTTCCTCGTAGGCAACACTTTAGCCATGAATTTCCCAATTGGCAACGCCGCGATTTGTACAGTAATCATACTTATGCTCAACGGTTGTGTCCGATAACTGAAAAATGTGTTGAGAAATGCCAGAACACCACACGACAGGATACCGAGGAACCACATTCGGAATGTCCATACTGGTAATGTTGGGTCGTCATAATTTGACACTGTCAACCTGGTCGATCCAGACATAACATAATTAAGTAAATAAACGTAAGTATTAACACGTGTGTAATATAATCAAATATTAAGAACTTTTTTGTTCTATGCGTTTTGTTTTTTGACACTTACTATTTGCCATGACTTTAGGAATGTGTGATATTAGTGTAGTCCTAAACTCGTGACTTTAAGATTGGATTAATATACATGCATTTCATTTTTTGTGAATTTATTTAATTTGACACGAAGATTAAGAAAGAAAGAAGTAAAAACTACGTAAATTGTAGTTTTAAACATGACACCACATTTGTAAGGGTGTAATTAGATTTTTTGTGGCTATAAAATGTTATTAAGGGTGTGTTCGGTAAGATGGAAAATGTTTTTCTGAAAAATAAGTCGGGTTCTTACTTATTTTTCTTGAATTTGATACATTGGCAAAAATTATTATTGTAAAGTGTTTGTATAAAATCTAGACAGAATATAGAAAGTGGGAGTTGGGGGTGAATGAGTCTTGGAGGATAGGGATGACAAAATCAATAGTGGAATTATTTTTAGTACTACCATTAGAAATTCATTTTTTCTCTAATTTTAAAAAAACATTATTTCTAAAATATTTTTTAAAATTTTTGACCAATCAAATATTGAAAAATTGAAAAATATTTTGCTCTATACCAAATAAACCTTAAGAGTAAAAATGCATTCTTTTTAAAATAAATTAAAATAGGAAATAGTATCACTAAATCTTGTCTATCCAATAATTTAATGCTTCAGATAAGATAATCAGACAATTCAAAACTAACCTAACTTGTTCTATCGGAGATTGTTCGTCTTCAGGAATTTCTTCTTCAAACTCCTTTCCTGTTATGTTTTTCTCTAATTCCATGGCTTTAGTGACAATCAAATGATGTTAATTAAATTGCTGCTAATATTTTTTTTTCTTTGGTATTTACGAAGGAGATGAAAAAATTCTCAAAGGTGTTGGGGAAATTTTCTGGATTTGTATTATTCTAATTTTTTCTTTTTCTATTTTGAAAATTTTTCTAAAACTTTCTTTTCTACAAAACATGCAAATTTTTGGAAAACTTTTCTGTACTTGTGACACCTTCACGCATGACCCCTTATCAAAGTTGAGCGATTTTTTTGTTACAAGAAAAAATATTTATAAAAATTCTGAATCCACTATAATGTTCTTAATTTTTTTAAATCTTTGTATGTTTTCCCTCAATGAGGGGCCAGGGAAGGCTGAGGGGGAAAATGTTAGAAGAGTTTTCATTTGAACATAATTATGATTGTCAATTATATAGGGCTATGGAGTAAAACAGAAGACCATTATTATGCGAAAATAATGCCGTCACATAGGAAAAACAGGAAAAATAAGTTGTGAATTTGAGATAATAAAATTCATTGGTGAATGAAAGTAATATAAACTAGTGAAATCAGCGCAATTTATGTATACTATTGAAATTAGTGGCTAGATACATGGACACATTCAGAGTTTTGAAATGATAGGTCAATTATTACGATGAGGTGGATTAATTTAATACTCATATTCATGTTATATGTTTAAGGACCTAACCACTAACTTGTGACACTTGTGAAATTATATGTTCAAATAATTTTTTTAAATATTACAATTTCAGTAGCATATCTTATAAGAATAAAGTGGGAAAGAAAAAATCACAAGAAAATGTGAGACTTGAGCCTCTAATTAGTTTCACTTGTAAGGGTACATGCATGTATATTTAAGTTGCTTTTAAGAAATACAGAATAGAAATTACCATAATGGTCGATCTATGCATTAAGGTTGAGTACAGGCATGTATTCCATTACCAATAGTCATCATACGGATTCACGTGAATTCATAATTTCTGAACGTACATAACGTATAGATACGTACTCGCATACCTTTTTATATTAAAAATAATTTAATTTTAATTTTTTATATTATTATTAATGCAATGTATTATAGCAATATAAATGCTTATGGTTTATATTAGCGCACAAGATAAAATTATTTTTTTCCTTAAATATCACGTTTAATCAAAGGATGTAACAATGGTGGGATAAAGAACTCAAGAAGGCATTAAGTTTTGTCACTGTAAATATATTAGACTAGAAAATATTGTTTAAAACTTAAACCACAAATTAGTCTTTATATATTATCAAACAAATATAATATACCATGAATAGATAATAAACTAAAATAAGTAAAAATTTACCTTAACTAAGTATTATTTGGTGATAAAAAGTATGCAACAAGCGCATGTCATCGTACTATTATTGATTTGATATAAATATCAGATGCAGATCAATTTTTTTTGGATTTTTCACTTGGTGTTTGGTGCCCACATTGGAGCCCGATGATATCGGGATTCATACCGCATAGGCCCCATTTGGGGGGAAGCACTCCTTACCAAGGATTTTTCATTCTTAGGACTCGAACCCGAGACCTCTAGTTAAGGGAGAAACAGCCCCATCCGCTGCACCATATCCTTTGATGGTGATGCAGATCAATTTTTATTATTTTGTTTTACATTGAATGAGTATAATTGTTCATGACTTCCAATTAAGTTAATTAAAGCAAAAGAGAAATGAGGGAATAAATATTGCAAGTCATTCTACAATATCAACCTTGTTGAGTCAGCCTTTTTTGATCCTGGTCAACAACTAACGAAAATCTCTACACCTCTTCACTTCAGTTGCAAAAAACCTGGCTCTTCGATTGGTGAACTACAACAATTACATTGAACCTATAGGCTGGCTCAGTATTCAATCCAATCTATTCTGTTTCAAAGCTTTCCTCTCTTTCTCCTTTTCTTGTGTACACTCCCACCCTTTTTCTTTTTCCATCTGCACCTAGATGCTATGCCCATTTGTCTCTCTATAGCTTATCATGCCTTTTCGAACCTTAAAGGTAGCAAAGAATAATAATAGGATTCTCCATTGGATCAGAAAAAGAAAGTCTGAAGGCGACCTCCTTTGCCGAAAAGAGGGGGTGTGAGAGCAGGTCCATATCTTTTGTCTGGAGAAAGGCCCGGCTTTCACTTGACTAAGTGGTACTGTAGTGTTCTCCCCGCCAAAGATATTCCTTCCTTATTATTAACTGCTTATTATCTCTATTAACTATGTGATGGTCGGAGTGTGCAAGGCTTGGAAATGAAATTACTGGCTATTGTATCACTGATCAATTTTTACTAGTGATTTTAGCTTCATGGAGCTTTTGAGACTAGCCACCTTTGTAGGATCACGATATTTTATCCGGACTGTAGCACTACGTGTGTCATGCATCTAAGGTAAAAAAGGCATATGACAACTTGATCTCATCCCTTCTGACTTATTATTACTCATAATTTGTTTAAGAATTCAAATTCAACAATGACAAATAAATATTAAGATTACTCTCATAGACGGAACTGGAACCCATCATCTTAATCATGCCTTATGCCTTATGACACTAGCTAACTGACAATAATCATGCACCACTTATATCCACATTTCCGTCGTCACCCTACAAGACCTAGTGTGGCGGCAGGTATGCCCAAAAGTAACATTATCACTCAACGTTGTTGTTTCCTGGAGAATCACACAATCATAGATATAAACTAAAAGAATAGCTCAATCTTTGATTATCATTTTTTTCATTGCTCAAACAGAAAATAAGAAAAAAAAACTCTAATTAAATATGATATGATTATAAAGCTAATATAAGAAACATAGAAGGAAACTAGAAGAGTAGTACAATCACACTCAATAATAATTTTTTACACGAACAATCACTCATAAAAACACATAAATTTTTCATGATGTTCTGAATACTATCGAAAATATGAGATAATTTTCGAAGAAAAGACTTGTCACACTCCGAGAAGGTACCCTTGACGTGGTCGGCACTCTACTGTATCATACTTTCCAATGAAATAAGTTTGGAGTACATCAGTACTCAATACTCTTCTACTCAAGGCCTATGAAGCCTCTACTCAACAATCTAGATGGTGTCATGACAAGCCATTAACACCCAAATCAAAGAAAGAAACAATAGATTTATCAAACCAGAAAATAAAAAGGCTCCTCCGAAAATCAAGGAGGCTCACCAACTCTGAGAGATGCAGTGATTCGGACCTCAACAATGCGCTTAGCTTGTATCTGCATCATAAAATGATGCAGGCCCAAATGGACGCCAATACATGGAATATACTGGTATGTAAAATAGCTCAAGAAAAGTAAAAATCAACTCACTCACCTCGACTCAGCAACTCAAGCTCAACTCAATATATGTAAGGTTGTTTTTAAAGTAAATCATGTTTTTTAAGGATAACTTTGAGGAAATAGACTCAGTTTAAAATATTATGCTCAATCAATATTGCTTAGGAGTTTCTTTTAATCGACATCCAATCCCATCACCTTTAGTTTGGTGATGTACAACAAAGGCGACGTAGTTGCCACGCTCGCCCAAAACTTGCCACGGAAAAAGGCAATCGACTCCCTCATGGATCCATGGTAAATGTCCACTTGTGGTACAAGAGTCGTCAGAATGGGCTGTACGACTATCCTACGATGTCAACGTAGTTCTGTGGGTTGGAGTAGATGTCTACTCACTCCCAACTCGGTGCTCGATACTCGTCCCAAGACTAAAACATGATCAAATCATCTTTCAACTTAATTCTCAAGTCTCAATCAATCACTTCAAACCTCAACCTCATTTGGTTACCTCATCTGAATTCATATCTTCTCAGTCAATCAATGGAAACAATCAACTCAATCTCAAACTCGTAGGTCATTCAGACTCACTCAATTAGACTCTTAATGCAGTGCAACCAAACACATTATAGTATATGTGACTAAAATGCAACATGCTTCTCATGATCAACAATGCTCAAGTTACTCAACTCATACCATCAACTTAATGCCAACTCTGTTCATGTATAGAATTTTCAAGGATCATTCAATTTAGGGTTCATATAATCAAGTATAAGCATTTAAGTCAATTTCACATCAGTAGTCATACAATATGATAATAATCTCATACATCATCACCAGGATTTATAAAATTTACAGAGAATTCGATAATTGGTTGATAAAATACAAAGCTCACTCTTGTCCTCAAATTTCGACTCAAGTAAAGGAATGGGTGTGTGAACAATTGTAGTTACACATTTAGTAAACCTTTGCATACCTGGGGAATAGGATAAACAATCGAACTCTAGCCGATCCTCCTGTTGAATTAGAAACCCTAGCTCTTTACCCTCTTCTAGCATTCTCAAGAAAATCCTTAAGGTGAAGGATGGTGGAAAATACGCTACGATTCTCTTTTAAGACTTTATTCAAGTCTAGAATGGCTAGGGATTCAATTAAAATGGACTCGAATAGACAAAAAATGTCCCTCTTAAAAACTGTCTTCTAGGTTTACGAGACCTCGTCTAAGACCATTCTATGAGTCGTAGATGACCTCTCGTAAACTTAGGGTCCTGAAATTTGAGTTACTGAAATTTGTCATGAAACCCCTTCTACGAGCCGTAAAACGTTTTACGGCTCGTTTGCTAACTTGTATATCAAGATACTGAAAGGTTGATATTTGAACCCATAATCCACGAAACCATTCTACGAGCTGTAGAATACTTTACGAGTCGTACATGGTCTCGTATCTAGACTTCAGACTTAGAAAAAATTTCATCAAGTCAATCTAGGATTTTACAAGACCCATTCTACGGGCCGTAGATGGCCCTCGTGAACCTTCTCAACAACTTTTCTCAGTCATTTACTCAGTATCCTCTGTGTATCTACCCAATACTAGGTAGAAGGAATTAGAGGGTGTTACAAGACTATCAGAAATATCATCCACAAAGCCAATTGCTAGTGAAATTTGGTTAGAAATTCGCGTTTTTAGTAGCAAATTTCACAACCAAATTCACCTCTCTAAACAAAACTGTAAACTTGAACTATTTGACAAAAATAATTAAATATGATATGATTAGAAAGCTAATAAAAGAAACATAGAAGGAAATTAAACGAGTAGTACAATCACGCCCAATAATGAATTTTTACACGAACAATCACTCATAAAAATGTATAAATTTTCCATAATATTCCCATCAGAACCATCTGAAATAGCCAATTGCTGGTGAAATTTGGTTAGAAATTCGCGTTTTTTTAAGTAGCAAATTTCATAACCAAATTCACCTCTCTAAACAAAACTATAAACTTAAACTATTTGACAAAAATAATTAAATTTCTCTACAATTAATCATAGTACATCTCTTGAAAAAATCACCTAGAAAGTGGCATTGAGGTGGATGAAATCAGAAGTTAATCCACCATAAACAGCACCAATATTACCAATTATAGAGATCAATGCATATTCTTTTGTATTAAATGATCCTGGATTTAAAGAAAATTCCAATCCAATTGGACTTAAATAAATCTTCCTTTGTGGTAATTTCATGGCCATAATAAAACCTATGGGGTACACAAATACCATAACCCATAGCATTGACACAAGACATTCTGATGTCTCATGAACATAATATTTTGTGACAATTATCAACAAAATGAAGGATAATAATCCCAAAATCAACACACGAAATGTCCAGACAGGTTCAAGGTCATCATCATCATCGATGATTTCTTCTCTTGTTTCATATCTAGTATTTAATGTTCCTTCTTCTTCTTGTTGTAGCAATTGTTGATATGTTGATGAATATTCATCAATTGGTTTGGATCTTGGCTTCAATCGAGATAAACGCGATGACATTGTTGTAGGAGGAAATAAGGGAAAGTATTTGAGATTTTAAAAAAGAAAAATTGTTCAAGATCTGAATTCTTTCGTTGTGTTGCAAACTATGGATTTGGTTACATTCCATACATTCTGTTTCATTTTACTTGATATTTTTTAAATTAAATGTAGGATATTTTTTAAAAAAAATTGTCTATGAATTTATTATTTTCTTTAATATTATTGGCTGAATAACTATTTTTTTAAGGAAAATATTAAATCGAATCAAGTAAAATGAAGCGGAGAAATTGCATTGCACATAAGTAGCCATCCTGTTAAAATATTGACAATTGTCGGATGGGCATATAAAATCAAAAGACATATTATAGCCAAAATTTATACTCTCTATACACACACATATTGAGTATAATTTTTTTTTATGCATAATCAACGTATATTAATTTATGATTCAATTTTAAGTATAATTAAATTTTATGATTCATTTTTCAAGGATTTTAGCAATTAAGCTATTACTTATTTAAATTTAATTTATGTGATATTTTTTAAATTTCTTTAGACAATATTCATCTCCTCAACTTATTCCTAGAAGGTTGCACTAAAATAAAATATTAAAACTTTGAAGTTTCCTATTCATATTTTTATTATCTATCTAATTTAGTTTTGACATTCTAACATTCTAATATTTGATATATAAAAATATAAATTATTCTGGAATTTATCTAATATTCCATATTCAATATATTAGTATATAACTATTAACAAATATTTTATATGATGCATTTGGTGATGATATAACAAGTAATACCACACATTCAAAAAAATTATTTAAGTACTTTAAAAGTTAATCATTCTAAATTCACCAGCACACAATTTTCTCACAAGTTATATGCATAATATAAGGAGTCATACAAATACATAGGGAAAGCTAATGAAATGTTGTATTTTAATCCAAAATGTTACAACAAAAGAAGAGTATGAAATCATTGATTCATCTAAATATAAAAAATACCTCCTCTATCTTATTATCAGACAGTTAATATAGCATAATTAATATCTATCCATCAAATAACATTATTTAACCTTTTCAATTAAGACAATGTAAAAAAGTATAATTTATCCTCCCGAATAAAACACGTCTCTTGAAATATACATATTATACTAATTAGAAAGAAGAAAAACCTTGTACAAATGAAATTTAGAGGAATTCGATTTTAATTTCTATTTCCTTCTCTTCAACATTGTTCTGTTGATTATTTGGTGCATAATATAATGACAACCACAATACCCTTTCATCGTAGTAATCATCAAAGAAGAGCATCATCCACAGTGATAAGATAAAGAAAAATTTGGTGCAAGAGAAGCATTACAATAAATCAGAACAACAATAACAGCATTACCCCAATGCCTCAAAGGCTCCCGCCCATTGCGGGGTAAGGGGGGTCCGATGTACGCAGCCTAACCCTTATGTTTAAAAACATAGCGCGACTGTTTCGGCATGACCCATGATGAGCGTCGAAAGTTGCATTGACTAACTGCTACTTCACAATTGAAAGAAGCGCAGACAGTTTAAAG